>BQNB010063363.1:21567-35714 GCA_026074375.1 Tanacetum coccineum | reverse complement strand
CAACCAGATGACAGGGAAGACGGCTACCGAAAGCCGGTAAAAAGGCACCCTTAAAGGTAGCGAAATTCCTTGTAGGGAAAGCTCCTACCTTCATAAAAGGCTTAATGATCAGGGCACAGTCTCGGAGAGAGACTCGGTGAAAAATAGACGTATCTGCGAAGATGAGGACTACCTGCACTGAAAGACCTTATGAAGCTTCGCTGTTTCCCAGGGATTGGCTTTTCCAGCTCCTACGAAGAATAGACCTAGGGAGAACTGCAATCCACGTGGTATAGAGAGAAAAGCAAGTAGTACTACAGGAGAAGCTAAGAATGAAGGATCCTCTTTCTTATTAGCCAGAATGATGTTAGTATATTCCTCACAGCCTAAACAGATAGATTATTATAGCACTTGTTAAATTGAAGGTATACCGCACAGAGGGATCAATTAAGGAAGATGGGAGATATAGCTCGACTGTTAAGGAAGAGGGATCAAAACTAGCTCTACAGTGAAAGGAGTTAGAAAAACCCTAAGCGAAAGGCCTACAACCTAGTAGACAGATAGCCTTACTGGGATTCAATCACCCCCCCAAACTGTGGTATCCTTGGGGTCTTATATCAGGAATTTTAGAACTAATGAAATCGGCTCAAGTTGATAACGTTGCAGAGCTTGTACTTTCTAAACTGGCTGGGTAAAGATATTCCAGCATGTATGGGTTGAGTCTGGAGAACTCTTATTTATCAATAGAGGCTGATAACAATTCTCGCAAACCACCTTATCAGATTGGTATTTCAACTACTTGATATTAAGATAAGCAGGATAGCTCCATAATCATTCTAAGAGGGTAGTTTAGCTTATAGGGGGTGTGAATGGTTCTGTAATAGGCGAAATGTCCATGAAGAATGTTTTTCTAAGCAGTTAGCATAGCGGAATGGATTCCTACTCTATACATGTAGTTAGGCTCTGACTTCTACTACAACGCTATATAGAGTCAGGATTTAGGGGGCTTTCAAAAAACACTTTAAGCCTTCAGGACAAGTAGTACTAAAGAAGAATGCACAAAGATAGAAAACTGACTACCAAGATCCAAGCAATAGAGAAGGGAAAAGCTAAAGAGAGAAAGGGCTAAGCTAAAGGGAAAGACTGAAGGGAAAGAGATCCTGGCAATCAAATGGCAAAGCTGGGAAACCTTCTGGAAAGACAGCATTCCCAGAGCCTTCCAGAGCCTAAAGCACGAGAGAGATAGGATAGATAGGCGGCTCAAGAAGGGAGTGAAAGGCTAGTCTCCAGAAGCAAGAGAAGGAGAGGGGTTGAAAGCAAACCTTCCAAGTAGAACTATGTCAAATTGGAGACAGCTAGGTTAATATAACTTACCCTTTAGACTGAAGATTAAGGATGATTAAGCTAGTTCTCACTTCTGAGCTATAACACCTGACATTCCTTCTACCCTGCTATCCCTGCTCTATAGAAGAAAGACAGCCTAACTTAGAATAGAGGAGACTATTCGATCGATTTCAAGTTGCCCTATGCTAAGAGTTTACAGAACTGACTACCCTTCAAACTCATGTAGAGAGCAGGAAGATTGCCATTGAGTTAGCTGCTACTGGGCTTTTCCACTATAAAGGATATCCTAGTATTCCACTACTATTATAGCTTGAGCCAGACTGGATATCTCAACTAGTGCTACTCCATGGCATAAGACTTGCATTCAAAACCTAGCATTTATGATTGACAACTGCTGATAGCACACCATCAAGAAGAGATATGAATTATCAATAACAAAAGCTAGGGACCTTCTAAGCCTGCCTTAGTGCAAGCTATAGTCCCACAACAAACCAGATGCTCTGCTCTATTAGCACAACTCTGGTTCCTTTGAATTGTATAACTTCATCTCTAAAATATGTTTTTTACATTGATAGAACTAGTTTTCAGTATTACCTATATAGCAGTATTTTAGCATTCTAAACTTTTATTGGTCTATAACCCACAACATCCTTATTCCTCTCTATTTTCAAATGAAATATATTATTATATAAAGAAAGAGGAGTTGAATCGCCAGGTCCAATAGAAACTATATAGCCTGGAAGATTGACTTCTTCCAAGAAAAAATATCCTGCGATCTCGTCAAAAGCTATTTCATCCTTCATAGAAGTACAATTTATAAGTACTTCATTCAGGAATCTATAATATTGAAGACCAGGAAACTTTTTATCGAAAGCACTCTCAAATATTTCATTCATAATCAGATTTTCAAAAGCATTGGTGATTTCACCTAAATCTGGGAGATAATGTAAAATGAAATCCTCACCATCTTCATCCAGAAAATCATTATAAAGAAACTACTTTACTAAGCTATAAGTGATGAGTTTGATCCTGGCTCTGATGGTACGCTAGCTATTTGCTTAACACATGCAAGTCGAACGTTGTTTTCGGGGAGCCTGGGCAGAAGGAAAAGCTAGGGTTTACGAGAATAATATATTAGATCTGTCTAAAGGCAGAGGTGTGCTTTCGCTCTATACATGTTAAATAAGGGCCAACGACGATGAAGGAGAGTAGGAGACAAACTAGCTTTAATGAAGTAGGGCGAATCGAAGCGAAGAAATTCGAGTTTTATGCTCGTCGATCTATATGGAGGTGCAGTTTTTTTTTGATGATTCCTGTTGAGAATGAAGGTAGAAGAGAGATATTCTTTTGATAGGAAAATATTGGGTCACATCTTCTTCTATTTTGCCGGATTCGTTTGATTGACTTGTCATACGAATTTTACATTGGAAAAAATCCTGTTCGTTGTAAGAATCACTAAAGGAGGTTCACGAAATTTGGAGGTTTGCTTCTACCGAGGAAACGATGATCTTCGGGAACTAAATATTGGACCGGGAATCCAAAAAGGGTAAAAAAGTCAAGTTCTAAGCGAATATTGGCACGAAAAGGACAATCCGCTTTTGGGTAGACTTGATCCTGAATAGTAGTTTGATCTCAAGTCGGTTCAGTGTGTGTGGCGACCGCGAAAGGTCACCGAAGGGGTCAGTCTTTTCTTCACCATATAAAAAAAGGCGGGGAAGGGCGTAGTCTGCTGATGTTAGTGGGTCGGACACGACTTCTTTCTAACGCTAGCAGACCATGGAAGACTACCGGGGACCAGAGCATGTCGTGGTATAGAAGCACACTGGGCGGAGCTGGCTTTCGTTCCGTGTTACGAGGCACAGTTGAATGTAGTATCCATGAACCGTGTGCTGGATACAGGCGATGGAAAGCCGGGCAAACCACTCCCCTATTTGACAATCGCTAGTGTAGCTAGGGGCCCCGGCGCCCAGCTCCGTGGAGACCGTCAACATGATATGGAGAAGTGTAATTCGGATGGATAGACTTCATTCAAGAACGCCGCCGCCCCTGGATTCATAAGAATACTAGTGATAAGTTTCAGATTCTGTGATTTTACCGGTAACTAAAGAAGAGAACTTTCTCGCTCGGCGCCTAATGCGCACTATGCTACGCTTCAACAAATGAGAGTTTTCTGTGGAACCGGTGAACTCGCGAGCCTGTTAATAATGAGTGTGAATAGGGGTCTGTATGTTACTGCTAACGCAGCTATCGCGGTGGAGGGAAGGAGACTAATCGGACCTTTTTTCTTTGAAAATATGAAACAAATAGATGTACAAGGAGTTTAGACTCTGGATGAAGACTAAGTAGCTACCGACCGTTCACGCACGCTTGACCTATCTCTGATTTTAAGACCGAAAACCTATCAAATCAAATGTGGGGGTTTAGTTTAAGCTGCAAACATATGCCTGGAAAGAAGCGAAACCACTGTAGGATATGTTGGAATATCGTAGTAAAGAGAGTTGTAGATTCGTTAGAACAGGAGAAGAGCCTTGACTTTCTATTATATTAGTCCAGCACGCTAGCTGCAAATCTTACTAATGCAAGAAAGGGAAGGGAAAGTTTACTTTCGAGAAAGAAAGCTTCTCTTCTATTTCGGATTCTAATCTTAGTAAGGTGGTTATCGCTTTGAATTTCGTGTTAGCTAGGCTTTCAATAAGGGAGTTTAGGCTTTACCTAATAGATAGAAAAGAAAGGGCTTTTTCACGGAAACTTATACTAACAAAGAGCGTTTTTCTTTCAAATGAACAACTGCCTTTCTGCTGCGAGGGCCTTGCACGAAAAACCAAAAACGCCCCCCCGCCCGCTCAAGTACCAGTTGCTTCGCAGGTAGGCCCACTTAGGTTAGAGGGGCATTGTCCCTCAGTTCTTAGCAACCCCCGGTGTGTAATCGACATGTTGTTAGCTTCAACTCGTTCGAATAAGAATTTGCAATTACCTCTGCTGTCAATTTCTTATTCATTCAGGGCGCTCGGCCGGTGCTCCTTTCTCAAACCAGAACAACTCTGAACGTTAGGGAAGATAAGGGAGGATCACCTGAGCGAACTGACCGAAGGGACTTGACTTATCCGAACCGAACGATAGCGGCTTAAAGCTAAGAGCAGCGTCGCCGCTTGATCGGCGGGGAGGAGCATCTCAAAGTATGGGGCAAAGGATCAAAGGCTTTTACTTTGTCACCCGGGATCCACCACAGGTTGGGTTTGAGAGCCGTGTGATGGGCGACTATCCAGCACGGTTCGGAGAGCACTTTTAGTCTGCGTTGGTGAATGGAAGCCCCCCTATCAAGCAAGAAAGAAGCGGCTCTTCCCACGGCGGAGTCTGCATTGACTCTATTTATTATTATGGTAAATCAGTGTATCAAGATGTCAATCTTAGATCTTATTTCGGTTCGATACGTCCACCTACTAGACTCACCTTTGGCTTTCGTCTCGGTAGGTGTATTATTCTACATTTTCCCAAAAGAACATTCATTCATTTCTTTCTTCCCCGTCGACCACGACGACAGAAACGACGCGAAAAATCCAGACCCGGAAAGGGGAAGGGCCAGTGGTGGGCATTTGGTAAAGTCGGGCCGATCGGGTGTCTTCATTCAAGCGATGGTACAGAAGAAGAACGAAACGAAGTGAGAGCCCGGGGGGCAGCGAAAAGAGTCGAGTCGATCAGGCTCGACGACCGGGAGAAGCAAAACGAAATCCGGATTTGGCCGAAAAAGAAGCAACGCTATGGATACCATGACCGATCACCATCGATAAAGAAGAATCTTTCTAAATCACTTCGGGTCAGCGGGGCCTTCAAGCATCCGAAATACGCCGGGCTTGTAAATGAAATAGCCCTCCTAAATGACGACTCCTTCAGAAAAACGAAGTTATTCAAGTTCTTTTTCTCAAAGAAGTCAAAGAAGTCCCCCTCCGACAGCCCGACGAGTCATCCACTAAAAAGGACCCTCCCTGCGGTGCGCCCTTCCTTGAATTATTCGGTCATGCAATACTTATTGAAGACAAAGAACCAAATGCATTTCGACCCCGTCGTAGTTCTCAATCATTTCGTGGAACCGGGCGTGCTTGAACCATCTACCATGGGGGGAGCTAATGCACAGGGAAGAAGCTTAGATAAGAGAATACGTTTCGCTTTTTTTGTCGAAAGCTCGACCAGCGAGAAAAAGTTTTTGGCCGAAGACAAAAAGTTGACCCACTTCATTCGCTGGTCGAATCATCCTCGCTTCGCGGGAACAACAAAAACCACCATCTCGCTCTTTCCTTTCTTCGGTGCTACCTTTTTCTTTCCAAGGGACGGGGTTGGGGTGTATAATAACCTTTTTTTTGAGTATGCCCGGGAACAACTCCTACGAAAATTCAGGAAAAAATGTTGGAACCTCATGGCTAAGGATAAGGTAATGGAATTGATAGAGAAATTCATAGACCTAGGTGGGATAGGAGAATTGATAAAGGGAATAGAGATGATGATAGAGATCATACTGAGAAACAGAAGAATTCCGTACGGGTACAACTTTTATTTGAACGAAGTGAAAAAAATGCGATCTTTGTTGTCTAATAGAACAAAGACTAATACCTTAATTGAGTCGGTCAAGATCAAATCTGTTTATCAAAGTGCTTCTCCGATTGCTCAAGATATCTCTTTTCAACCGAGGAACAAAACAAGATCATTTCGCTCCATTTTTAGTCAAATAGTGAAGGATATTCAATTAGTAATGAAAAAAGGGGTGGAGGGGATCCGTATATGTTGTTCAGGTCGATCAGAAGGTGCAGAAATAGCTAGAACTGAATGCAAAAAGTATGGAAAAACATCTAGTAATGTATTTAACCAGAAAATCGATTATGCTCCTACGGAAGTATCTACTCGTTACGGAATCTCAGGTGTCAAAGTGTGGATTTCATATAGTCAAAAAGAAAGGGGACGTGATATATCCGAAACGTACGAAATATAGTCAATATCGTAAAGGCAGATGTAGTAGGGGTTGCGGACGGTACACGACTTGGTTTTGGAAGATATGGCACTAAAAGTTGTAGAGCTGGTCGTCTTTCATATCGAGCCATTGAACAGCGCGTCGAGCTATAATTGGGCAATTCCATCGTACTATGAGCGGACAATTCCGAAGAAATGGTAAGATATGGGTAAGAGTTCTCGCAGATCTCCCTATTACCGGGAAACCTACAGAAGTCAGAATGGGAAGAGGAAAAGGAAATCCTGCGGGTTGGATTGCTCGTGTGTCCACAGGACAAATCCCATTTGAAATGGATGGTGTGAGTTTGTCAAATGCTCGACAAGCCGCTACATTAGCGGCGCATAAACTATGTGCGTCAACCAAGTTTGTTCAGTGGTCGTAACGTAATTAGTTAGTGGGGAAAAAGCGGGCCGGGATTCAAAAGAATTAGGCGAAGTGTTTGTTCCTGAACGACGGAAGTGGAAAGACACTAAGGGAGAGGGATATACTCCTTTGTTTTTGTAATCGCCGAAATTGTACGACGAACCTTCTTGTTCCAGGCGTACTACCCTGATACGTTAAGCTTTAATTATCCAGGCCCGGTTTATAAAGTGATAGTAGTCAGAATAAATAAGAAAGATAAGAGCTAAGATTCAGGAAAGGAAGCTTTATGGGAGAAAGGAGAAAAAGTATGTATTTATCTGTCCATTCCTTCCTCCAACAGATGCGGGTGAATTAGATGCCTTTATCTTATTCTTCGTTCGTCTAAATAGATAATCGATGTCCTTCGCTTCATCTGCAGTTATCGGTGTAATAAAGCAAGGGGAGAGGAGCATATAAGTCAGATTGCTTAATTAATGTATAAGACTTAAGATCAAGCTAGGAGAAGCGCTTTCAGGCTCGTTCGCTTAGCAAATCTCTAATTAGTCTTCTCGGGTGTCGGCACAGTCCAAGAAGTAGTATTTTACCATTTTATAGCAACAAGAAGTAGCGATTCGCCTTCTTTCAATAGTAGTTCTCTCTCTCCTTCATCTGATCCTATCTCTTGGTTGGCCTGGTCTGGTTCTTTCTTGAATGTGGAATTTAGATCGTATCCAAGTGAAAGGTTATCCCAAGTGGATGCTAAGATAGCAAGCTTATAAGTTGAGTTAGCCCACAGGGATAGACAGTTGGCTAGTCTCATGACCCAAATGGAGGGGCTGGTCGCTCCATTTTTTTTTTCTCAAGAAAGACAGACTCACCAATAGCCAAACGCACAGTTTCCGGTCCTATTCTTACTGACTTTCTCCTCGCCCGAAGGTCACTTCACTCTTTATAGCAAGGAGCCAAAGAGCTGACCTAAAAGCAGAAGCTGCCTTGATCTTCTACTTATTGAACGCCAAATGAGACTGATTCAAAAACTGCTATCCCACGACCAAGATTCTTCCCCTCCTCGTGCTAATCTAATCACATCTCTCTCTATTTCCGGCTTAGCCTACCGCTCCGTGGGCTTCTATCCCCCTGGTCGTATTCAAAGGATCTCTCAAGATAAAAAATCTCTCCCCCGGCATCACAGCCTATTCTATTCTCTACTCTCTACCAGCTTCTGAAACAAGATCGGATTGATCATGCTTCCTCTCCCGCTGGTCGAGCTTCATTCCATCCAGCCTCTCCTTCGGCTCACTTCACTACCTTTAGAGAAAAGAGTTCCGGCAAAAGACGAAGAAGACTCTCGGATGGCACTTGATTTCCTAACTGTAACGGGATCTGATTCTTTATAATAGTGACCACCTCTTCTTCACATAAAATCATTCGTTCAGAGTCGACAACCTTACCAACCACCCAAAGGCTTATGGTCCGGAGAAAGAGTGAGGGGTTCAGAGCTTCCCCCTAACGAAATCCCAGTGGGAGTAGAAAAGGCCAAAGCGGGTTTCCCCTCAGAATGTTCACCTGTAACAAGAGAAAGATCCCTGTCTATCACAGGGGTATCCGTATACTGTGACCCTACTTCCGAGTTAGAAGGGCCTTCACCCCAAAGAAGAAGCTGACAACTCACCCTGACTGTTGAAGGCTAGAGGAGCATGGCTAACAGGATCCTCTAAACGATCAGAAATCCTCTCAGGCTCAGAGCGGACAGCAAGACTAATATTCAAAACCCTCGCTCTTATGAAGAGACAGGCAGATCGGAAACTCTGTTATCTAGAACATCTTTCCCCTTTCCCTTCTTCTGTACCTTAATCCAATCGCCCTCAGAGGTAGCCTTGCTACCACCCTCAGGTGGATTAGGGGTCACCTGCTTCTTAGACACAGGACAGGCTGCCAAGGAGTGACCAAAGACCTTACAGGCATTTCTTTATAGTTTTATACATAGGAGACCTTCCAGCAAGGGAGTCACATTCATGGACGAGGGATCGAAAGGATGAGAAAGCTATAATACAGAATAGATTCCCACTAGCAGCTAATCCAATAGGCACAATACCCGATCATAGAACATATTTTCTTTCTTGGTTGGCTTCCCTAAAAAAAACGGAACTTCCATAACTTAACCCGAAAGCGCTGCTATGACTGTTGCACAGGTTTTCTCCATAGCTGTGAATTTCTTTTATGCATTATTATCATTGAACAACTTAGCTAAATTAGTCCGAAGCTCTCTTCTTCTTATCATCATCATGCTGTGCAAGCACGGCTCTAACAGAATCCTAAGTTGTAGACACATGGAGGAGGACGACCTACGCTATTAGAGGAGAGTTACTGTAAAGACACAACTTCCACCCTGTTGGCTATAGTTTTAGCTTGTATATGTGAAGAAGAAAAAAATGATATTTTTTTCTTAGAATAACTCTTTCTATTGGGAAATAGAGAGGTGGATCACTAGCCGAATCTTCTACTACGGTATCAGTTGGTCAGCAGAACCTTTTTATTGATTCTCGAATCTGTTCATCCATGAGCTACTCTAAATTCGATCAAAGGAGTTACGAAAAGCATTTAGACAGATGAAAGTATTTCAACTACTGAAAGGGGGATGGCTACTTCAGATAACAATCATTATTCTGCTTTACGGATCTATTCAATTTGAATTTAAGTTTCATGACTTTCTCAAGATTGAATTCCAATCTCATGGATTCGCTACTAATGCTCCTCCTATCTTACTTCTTGCCAATTTCTTAAACTTTCTGCTTAATAAATTATGAGTTGAGAGTTGACTCAGCAAGACTTGCACCCGACTTTAGAAAAAGTAGTGTCCTAAGTTTTTAAGCTACAGAAGTAGTCTTCTCGGTGACTAAAGACTCAAAAAATGGGAAGATGAGGCCATGGGCAAGCACATCCTTCAGTTAATGTCTCACTTTAAAATCGCCTCCCTTTTTCCCTGATAGATAGAGCTAGTGCAGAGATTAGGCTCTCCTACCTACATAGAAATCAACCTTACCTTAGATTATATCCCAGCCTGGTAAGTAAGAAATGGATTACCATACCACCCTACTAGAAGAAAGAAAAGAATATCCAAGCATCTAGCCCATCTGAATCTTGGGTCCGGGCCATCTCTATTTCATGGGCCGAAGGCTAAGGCTTATTATATAATAGTAAGTAAACTGGTTAGCTTTAGGACTAGACAACCCTGCCGGGAGCCAAGAGAAGTAAGATTAGGCTGCACATGTTTGATCTGATTCCAATTTGACGAATTACCCTCTTATGTCAAATCTGAAAAGAACCTATTCCTATTCGTCATAAACAAAAGGCATATTAAACAAAGGTCTTATGGAGTCTTGTCCTAAAGTCCCAGGCATGCCTGCTCTTCGTATATAGAGGCACGATTCTTGGCATCCTGCCTTTAAAGAGGCGCTTCGATAAACGATCAGTTATTAATCTAGTTAGACACCTTGTTCTCAACTAAACTAGTAGACAGACGCCTCTGGGCATTTCTCAAAAGAGTTAGATCCACCTAATTAATGTAGTAGTTCAGCTATTCCTTTGAAAGACAGTGAAAGTTTTAGGCAAAGACAGAGGATTCAAAATAGAATATACTAGATTAGCAGGATCCGTTTTCATCCGAACCCCATCTTGTTAAGCATAAGAGGCACGGGCTATATCTTACATACTCTATTGTCCGATCATAGCCGTCTGAGAGTCCTGCCCGAGCAGGAGGAGCATCCAATCCATACCTAGGTAGAGGAAGCTGATCTGCCGTATGCACTTTTGATTGACACAATCGACAGCTTGAGGAATAAATGTGTTTTCATACTTTCTGAGTTTTGCAAGAATAATAATCGTGAACATGAGACCTTCGTCGACATCATACAAGACCTGACCTTAAAAAACAAGATAAGCGAAGGAGATTCACTTTCGCGTGAGGACTTTATTCACATTTTACGGACTTTTTATGGCTTACAGAATTCGGAGATAGTGGGGATAGATGGGCTAGCAAATATGAAGAGCTAACGGGATGCTTACCGACTGAACAAACTTTGGCAAAAGGAAATGAAACGGGCGGGCAAAATGATGTGAGAGAAAGAACCTCTTTGTGGAGTCCTGTCCGTGGGGGGCTCTCGGTTCTTGGCTTTTTAAAACGACTCTATCGGCTTATAGTCATTCCTGGCACTCGGCGCATGTCTTTGATCAACATCGGTTCCATCACTCGTATCTGGTTGAACCAGTACTTCCTTTCTGCCGTTCCTAAGGAACACCCACTCCTGTTCCTTGGTTGTTGGTGTATTGGCTCTTTGGTTTAGTTCCCGTTCAAATCCATGAAAGCAAGATAGGGTGAACATATATGTATCATAATATGGGTATGAGTATAGTATATGTACAAACAGTTAAGTGAACTACTCCTTCGAATAGTCTGCCCGCCGTTTGCTTTCAGGGCCTACATCGACTAGGCCTCCCGCTGACTGAGGGAAATGATCTGTCTTAAATAAGAAGATTTTCTGGGTGAACAATGAGATGGCATGTGAATGAGTGATATGGGGAGAAGGAATCAATTCTTGTATGTATGATATGGGGTCGGTACGATACACATATGGTGAACAGTCAAAGCGAGGGATGGGGTCTAGTTAAATACGATATGGGGAGATTTGGGATACAGCTAATGTCGATTAGGAAGGGAGGGAAGGAGCTCTTGCCTTCAACTCAGAGTAGAATGTTCCTTCCGCAACGCAAGGCCTATTTCTTTCGTAGCAGCCAAGGATGAGTTTGATCCATTAGGTTCTTTGATTTGTTCAGAAAAGAAATGAGAGACAAGAAAACATCTTTGATTACGATTAAAAGGAACAATCTTAAATTGACCAAGATCCAATTTTGGGTCATTTCTTGGTGAACATGATCTGCCATAATCTATTCGATCCCTTCATTTATGTGCCAGAATAAAGAGAGATTTGGTAGGAAAGTAGAAGATACTTTTTTGTATATGATAATCAAAGGGAGTGGGAAAGCTGCAGTAATTCTTTGGAAAATCCCGCTTCTTTTTGTCATCGAGCTTTAATTCTTTAATCCACTGATTCGTTCCTTCATATACATCCCCACCAATAGATAGAGACAAATGGGAATAACCGAACCACGTCTACAAAATGACAGTACCATGCAGCTGCTTTAAAGCCAACATGATGCTCCTTGGTCAGATGACTAAGATATTGGCGAATACCACATATGATCGAGAAAAGAGTACCTATAATCACATGAAAACGAGTTGCTAAGAAAAATGTAGAACCATAAATACTATCCGAAATTATGGAGGGCGCTTGATAATATTCTATTCCTTGAAAGGCGGTGAATACTAGAGCCAGTGAAACGGTAGCTACTAAAGCGTAAACTGCTCATTTTTCCTTCCTCGCGAGTATAGCATGATGAGCCCAAGTTACAGCAGCTCCGGATGAAAGAGGAATAAGAGTATTAAGAAAAGGTATTTCCTGAGGATCTAAAACCGCAATCCCTTTTGGGGGCCAAATACCTCCGATCTTTACTGTAGGTGCCAAAGAAGAAGGAGAAGAAGCCCGAAAAAGAGCAAAAAGGAACATAACCTCTGAAACGATAAACAGAATAAACCTATATCGAGGTCCTAATTGTACGACTTTGGTATGATATCCTTCCAACGTGGATTACGTAGATCATCGCGCCACCATGCGAACATGGTATATAGGATAAATATTAGGCCCAAACTGAGAAGTGTTGCACCCCCTTGAAATGAGTGCATGTACATCACACCTCCTACGGTGGTTGCCAAAGCTCCGAGTGAACCCGAAATAGGCCATGGACTTGGATCTACCAAATGATAAGAGTGCCTCTGAGATTCAATCATAAACAACTTTGCCTCGGTTGCATGTAAACCCCCCCTTCACCCCCGCCCCCTAAAGTGGTAAAGAAGGCTCTTTGGGGTCTCTCTTTCTATCTGACAGGACAAACAAATAGGAAGGGATGGTTCTTTCATTGCAAGAAGTCTAACTAGAAAAGGATCTCCCTATTACTTTGAGAAGAGAATTGTTGGTTTGACCGACGAACTACGTGGGAAAATGGACCTTCTTTCTTTTCAGAAAGCATTTTTAGAAAGTAACAATTCCATTTAGTTCGGTTTCAAAAAACTTTCCGTCGGGGACTAACATCAAAGGCACAGGTTGATCCCTTTGGTTGAGGCTGCAATTCATTTTGACATGTGGGAAGGGCTTACTCTACTAGTGGCTCGGCTTGGTCTCGCTCCCTTCCCGTAGTATTTCTCCCTACTAAAAAAAGAGTGATTGAGAATCTCAAGAACCTTTTTGAACGTATGTCTTCGCAGGGCGATTTGAAAAGGAGTATATCTTTCTTGTAGTGCCCTCTATTCCACTATTCTGATAGAGAAAGAATCTCTTCTGACAAGTCATAATGAGACTACAAATTGATGCTTCATTGGCCGTGTGGAACATGGATTAGCATTATGTAATTCCTACAAGTGATCCCCCATCTAGGATTGGAAGAAGTGCTATATGAGGACTTCGAGATCAATTATAATATGTTCCTTTCCATTCCTCGTGAGCCACTGATTTCTCTAAAACAAGAGATCAAAGTGATCTTCCTCTTTTTTCCCAATAAGTTGACGGCCTTACACCATTATGAGACTTTGAATAAACTGGAGTACATATAGGATAGACCGGTGCTAAAACCTTTTCTCAAGATATCTTCCAAACTGTTGGGGTCCTTGCTCTGGATGTTGTTCGTACGGTGTGAAAGCAGTTGGTTACGTAGTTTTAGAATTCTGCTGATCCCAAGTAGTCCATCTCCATCATTGCATATGGCAATATAGAAAGTAAAGAGGAAAAGGCATGACCAGAAGAATTGTGTGAAATAAGTGAATTTATCCAGTTGAGGCATCTTGATTGAGAATAAAGGATTCCCCCCATACAGAAAGAGAGGCCTTCCTGTACGAGTAGTGAAGAACTAACCGATAAGATTTGTTGGTTGTTGACCAACGGAAAGAAAGGGATAAAGAAAAGAGGGAAGCTTTCGGGGACTTCAATCCTTCTTGTGGACGTCGCCCACGGAGGCTTTCAATGCCCTCTCCGTAGGGAGATCACGATCTATCTTCGATTCGTTATAGAAGGAGCTCCCCACTCCCTTCTCTTTGACATCTCGGATGATCTCGTCCAAGGCCTCGACGGAATACTTGCTTTCCAAATAATCCACCACGGCTTGAAGCCGGTAGGGCGCGAGACGGTGCATGCGTTCTCTGACCCTCAATTCATTAATGAGATCCCCCAGCCGGTTCTCCCGGCTGGTGACCCACTCCGACGTCCAGCCGGAATCCCCAACAACGTTTCTTTCGGATCTCATACGGTCCACCTCCCTCCACAGTTCCTCTTGGGAAACTTCTAATGGACGTTCGCTCCTGCTAGAAGCGTCTTGG
>BQNB010063362.1:0-35715 GCA_026074375.1 Tanacetum coccineum | reverse complement strand
TATCTTTGGCATTTTAAGTCCGTTTTTGGTTATTTTAGCTTGTTTTTAAAGGTAAAAGGTATGTGTAATTAAGCACATACCAATAAGCCTAAGAAATAAGCTAGAAGAGGACTTATGAGAAGATAAACTTAACTACAAATGTTTTTGGATTTAAGAAAATTAATGACTACTTGCAGACCCAAAAGTAAGACTTAAAAAGACTTTTGACCAACTAAATCCTGAAAACAAATTATGTTAAGACCCCAATAAGCTAATTTAAACAAGAAACAACTAAAGTAAGCTATATTCAAGCCTTAAATGATCTGCAAAAAGTGACAGATGTAAACTTACTCTCTTTTAGACTGTTTTGATCAAATTACCCTAAAGGTTTTCCCAAAGCTTTGTGACTCAAAACAGATAAACAATGAAACTTTTAGAAACAAACTTTGATCACAAATATCACTACTCAAATGGATTTTTAAGACACACTACAAATAAGCAGTTTGAAAACCTAATTGAACTGACAGAATTGAACATTTGATAAAACTAACTTTTAATCTTAACAATGCTTATTTAAAAATTAAGAAAACTAGCTTTTAGTATTTGATTGAGCTTATCAAGATTGGCTTAATGACCAAAAATGACTACAGCAGTCTTAACTTGTGTTAAGACTGCTTATGCGAAACACCCCTTAAATTCTTAAAATCAACTTATAGGCTTAAACAGATCCAAATAAGCTTCACTTATAGAAAACAGATTAATAACTAAGCCCATTAAAGAATTTAAGCAAAAATTTAGGAAAGTTAAGCACTAATTCATAAGCTACTAGAATAAGCAGTTTTAACTAATAACAAGAAAGAATTTATGTAAACTTAAACTAAGCTATTCTAAGCCATAGACTACACATATTAAGCTATTTAAGAACTGAATAAGTACAATATCAACCAAATTAAGCAATAAATAAGCAGATAAGCAGTAAGATAAGCTAAAGCAGATTTAAAGCTTAAAGAGAGAAATGGGAAAGTATACCTTGATCCTTGCTAAACAGGGATCATAAACACTCAAAGGAGCTTGTCTACAAGCTCATAAGCCCTTTTATTATTGGCATATCATCCAAAAATTAAGTTGAGGTATTTGTGAGTGAGATTTGAGGTGATTTATAATTCAGTTAAGCTTTTTAAGGCTTAACTGAATGATAGATAGCTTATGAAGTAAATAAGGAGCTTCTTCATCTTATTAGCTATTATCTAAACATATTCAAACCATAATTTCATAAGAGTAAAAAAAGAATTTAAGAACACAATTTAAATGAAAACTGAATTTTATTAATCTTTGAAGAGAGTACAAGCTAATGAAAAGTAAATTACATTAAAATAAAAACAATAAGCTAAAAGTTACTACCATAAGCTAAAGCTAAAAACCAGACATCTATCTCTGTGTGAGGCCTCTTCTATTTATAGTGAAAAGGTAAAGGTTCTAGGCCCTTGAGACGCTCCTTTATCTTCAATCCCGGCCTTTTAATCCAAACCGCCTCATTTCCATCAATCTTAGACCCTCAGATTGTGTGCACGTCACATCCTCCAATAGGATATCCCTGGATTGCCAGCGTGGCTAGTAGTTGTCAGAACTTGTCAGGCTTCTAGAAGGTATTAGAGATGCGTGGGTGATTGGGTGAAAATGCTTTAACTCATCACTAAATGTGTTGCAGTTAAAAAACATAAGAGGGAGGAGGTGATGAATAGTAATTTGACTTGGGGTTTATATATCTTGACTTTTGATCGAGTAGGGCTTGGGCTTTGGCATATGTATTTTGGGCCAGGAAGGGTTTTAAATGGATTTGTTGTTTATAAATGGATTAAAGGTTAAGGGTTTATAGTATAATATCTTAATGGGCTGACCCGACCCATTAAAATGGGTACGGGTTGGCTCATTAAAGATAAGTACGCCTTCGGCTTCATTTTTTATGCTCTTTCCATTCTCGTGCTCGGTTTTGTCTGTTTTGCTTCGTTATTGTCCATTTTGACATATTTGTTACTTGCACAGTGCATTTGACAAAACACAGATATAAAATGTATTTTTCATGAATTATTGGTCTTTTTAGCTCGTTTTATTAGGTAAAAGGTATGTGTATTTAAGCACATACCAATGGGATACATTTAGGTGGTGACTTTGGGTGTATTTAGAGTGGAATGGTTAGCTAATTATTTACACGAATACACACTTGTTTGGTTGCTAAGCCAAGACTCGGACGAAGATATACAAACTCTACACAACTCTACATCAATCTCTTTCTTTTTCTTTTCTATTTTTCTCTTTTTTTTGAATAACATAATACATCACATGGGGTTTATAACACGTACCCCTACACTTGAGCTTTTACATGCTCGATATTTACAATCTAACTAATGACCCGATTTGAGGTGGATCAAAATAACATGGAGATCATCTAACAAATATATGGGGTTATTGACTTAACTTTTCTTCCCCATTCTTCCGCGAAATAAATACTACCATGAATCCCAATCGTTCCAAAACTGTATTTACAAGGATAAGGACTTAGCAACCGTGTACACAATAATTAACTTGGGTTAAACATAATAATGTACTAAAAGTGAGTACATATAAGGTAGGCTAAGCCGATTTGGGTGTAATGATTGGTTTAAGGATGACAATGCTCTTCATTAATAGTTTGGCTTAACCAGAAAATTACAAGAACCGTGAAAAAGGATAGGCTTGGAGGGTTATACTAGGGGTATCCTGCACTAAAGGTGAGTGCATGGCAAGGGTGTGGGATAGTTACATGATCGGTGTGACCATAATAACAATTACAGGTTTAAAACATGGGTTAATCCTAATGCCTCTTATCAAGTAAATCCTAATTCTTACTATGCGATCTCGGGATGCATCACAAAAACAAGTTCTAGAATTTAATATGCTACTGGTATACTCATATGAATTTTACTAACACCAGACATTCCAGAAAAGGTGACAAGGCAATGCATACATGGCCGTAATGACGGAATAGACATGCACGCCTGCAGATCAACCTTAACTCGAACCGGGTAAAGATAAAATCATCTTGGGTTACCAATGATGGGTTCCCGAATCCCTAAAGATCTAAGGGCGAACCTCACATTTTTTGGGTGGAATTATGAGGGTTATTGTGCTAGTCATATAAATTCCTATCCATGAGACGCTATTAATACTCGGTTTTCGTCGGTATGTGTCATAAAAAAATTAAATTTAGGTAAAAATCACCTCTTATGCTATATTTCGATATATTACTCATCATTTTAAGGACAAAGCAAATGGCAAATGAAAGAATAGTTTCTAAGGCTTATTTCCCCCTACACTTAAGTTGAACATTGTCCCCAATGTTTTATAGAAGTACCCGTTAAAACGAATGAAAAGAAAAGAAAACAAGTAAAAGAAACTAGTACTCCCCTGGTTTACTCAATAATGGAGAAGAAACATGCGATAACTGGTTAAATCTTCCTCTGAGCATCGTCCAATGAAACTTCCTAAGAACTTCCAAGCTTCTCCTGTAATCAAAGACAAAGACAACTACACCAAGCGTAAAGTCCACGGGTGAATAATAAATACAACCTCATTAACTAAGTTTAGACTCTACGAAAGCAATAAATATAGGAAGAGAGTAATGTCATAATCATAGGTTTCTGCAGATTTACAAAAGAATTACATATTTTAGATGTTACACAAGTTATATTTTTAGAAATACTTAAAAATTTCAAATTTTCTAGTAACTGGCCACATGACGTCGTCAGGGATATCCGGACCCCATCACAAGTGTCGTGGTGATAGCGTCGCGTGTAAATCATGACGCCGTCTCCACACTATGTGAAAAATCATTTTTTTGTTTTTGATGAAAAGTTTCCTATACGCAATCTTCTAAGTTATTTCATGTACCAAATACTGCATAAAACCTGAGATTCGACAATACAATCATATGACTCAAAACATACACACAAGACACACAAGACACGCCTAATATGCAAGTAATAAAAGATTGGGTTGCCTCCCAACAAGTGCTTGTTTTTATTCGAGTCACGAGCTTGACTCTACGCTTATTTGACGCGTATAAGGTGGGTCTCCCATACACTTGAGGTTAAGTGTGGGTGATAGTAGTGATACACACCATTTTGATGGAAGTATGCCACTTGGGGTGAAGGTGGTGTATGAATGGTCAAGGGTTTTACTACCTTCATCTTATAGTTACCCGGATCCTTTGGTTCGATGGGTGGATTTGAAGTTAGAGAAAAATTATGACAAATAATCAGGGTTATGTCATTCTCATAAAGGTTATGCTCTAACGATTCTTTATCTATTATGGTTCCCATCATCTTTATCTCGACTGCATCTTCATCTTCGTACTCAAGCTTATTTCCCTTAAATGAATGAAGTATTGGCATTTTAAGGTTGAAATTTAGGTATTGGCGAGGGGTTCTATAGTTAGTGGGTTCAATCCTAGATATCATTGAGACCCTATGCACCATGGTAGGCTTGAGTGTTTCAGGGGTTACGGTAGGGGTATGAGTAGGAAATCTAGTGATCTTCTCTATTTTGATGGAATGAGCTCGTTGTGCTTCTATTTTGACCTTCAAGGTTGCTATTAAACTATCCGTAAGACACATAAATGTGTCTGTTGTTTTTCTCATATCTTCCTCTAATTGCCTAATTTGATCCTCTTGATCATTAATTAATTTTAGTATTCGCGCCTTTAATTCCTCTTGATAAGCCCTTTTGGGAAACATGAATCCTACCTCATACTTCATTCCTCATTAAAGATTCTACTCGACACTCCATACTTTCTAACTCCTGTTTTAAAGTGGCATCTATGTAGTTGGGACTTTATGGTTCGTTTCACTCTTCTTCTTCGTATTAGGATAAATCCTTGATGGTTTTCCATGCTTCTTCTGGCCTTACTTTTCTAAGTCTCTCTCCTGCTACATCGTCAATGGCTATCTGGGTGGTGTAGTTGACATGATCATAAAAGATTTGATCTTGAAGCCATAGATCAAGACCATGATGAGGGACTTTTCGAAGTAAGTCCTTGAAACGATTCCACGCATCGTAGAGAGATTCACCTTGATGTTATTGGAACATCAAGATATCATTTTAAAGTTTAGCAGTTCTTTCTGGTGGGAAAAACTATGCGAGGAAACGAGTGGTGAGATCATCCCAAGTCGAGATGGATCCCGCGGGTAGACGATCAAGCCAATCGATAGCTTGGTCACGAAGAGTAAAGTAGAATAGACGCAAACGAGTGGTATTTCTTGTAGCACCATTAAGGTCAATGGAATCTACAATTTTGAGAAAGTCCTTAAGATGTTGGATTGGGTCTTCGGACATAAGTACGTGGAATGCATATTCGTTTTGCACCAACCGGATGGTGTCGGATCGCAAGGGGGACACCTTGGCTCCTTTGGGAAGCTCAATGGCATTTCGGTAGCCCTCGTGGCTAGGTCAGGAGTAATCTCCTAAGGTACGGGGTTGGTTTGAATTTTTGTCTCCCATGATGGTCAATGAAAGAGTGGGTTAGTTACGAACAGAAGGAACAAAGAAGAGATACACTAAAAGAAAGCTACTTGACAAGAACTAAAATCTCACTTGATAGGAATCTTGTGAGTAGACCTAAGCTAGATTGAATCCGAAACCTATGCTATTCCCCGGAAACGACGCCAAAAACTTGATGCGATCGTCGTAGGACTTCTACAAGAAGTTTTATAACTCCTTAGGCAGTGTACCTAATCGTTGTAGTGTAGTATAGGCAAGGATCGGGGGTTGTTATCGTTCTCTAGGGGAATAGCACTGTGAAGGCCGGATCGAATGTTCACTAAGGTCAAAAGGTTAAAGGAAGATTATTTTTTGTATTTTTATGTTTTATAAAAAGCAAGTAAACTTATGGTTTTAAGAGTTGGTTTGTTTTAATCTGATTAACTAGTAATTCTAATCTATTGGCAAGAACAATTATACAACTAAGCGTACTCACTTGGGATGCACTACTCCTTGCTAGCTATCTAATTCTACCTATTGCCTTGTCACACCTGAGATGTAATGTGTAAGTATTTCCTAGGTCATGAACGGATTACACAAACCCGCGGTCTACTTAGTATTCTGTTAGGGCAACGCATAAGTAAGGTAGTATAAAGACTATTACAAGGCCCCTAAGGGTATACTAAGCGCATGTGAAATATCTTAAGAGTGGATCAACCATATTAGGGGGAAAGGTAGTATGAAGACTATTACCCGATGGTATCCTTTCTACACAATCATGTTTCCATTGACATATCAACAACGATATAGACAAAAGCAGGTTTTCTAGAGCCTAACACGCACATCCATCAACAAGAAGCAATAGGAAACAAGAATTATAAACTATAATCAATTAGACTCATTGAATCGTTCATAAATAACAAGATCTAATCAATTAATGACAAGGTTCATGCAATCCTAAATAAATACTAGATGAATTAGCCAAGCATACTCAAGCAATATAAATCATAATCAACAAAAGGAATTGAAGACATGATAAAGATATAATCAAGGATCCAAACCATTACAATATGTTTATGAATGGAATAAGACCTTCTAAGTTGCTGGAAAAACACCTACCCAAACCTTAAAATCGGACTTAGGGTTGGGGGCTTAATAAAAACGAAGTTATAAGGTTGTATTTATAGGCAAAACCCTAACCGACCTTTGTGACGGCGTCACCAATAACATGTGACGCCGTCATAGCGACATCCTATGCAGGGTTGTATATTTTCTCGTTTTGAACACGTGAGTTATTGAATCGTCAAAATCCGAGTTCGTATGAAGGAGTTATGATCAAAACAATATATGGTACTTTGCGCGCACGTCGAATGATCATCTTTATCTAGAATCTTCTAGGGTTTCTTTAGGTCGGCTATGTTATGACGCCGTCGCCAAATCTCTAACGCCGCCTTGATCTTCGTTGTGACGGCATCACGTTGTATCTGTGATGCCGTCTCCAGCCACTATAGAGAAATTCTTGAGCAATGTTGGTGTAGGTCCGTAGTCTTGTTCGTTTCTTCTCCAAATGAGGCCAAGTCACGTGTATTTCTTCCAAATGCCTTCCAAATGTAAAATACCTGAAAAGGAACGATTAAGTACCTATTTTGGGCATAAACACACGATTTAGGGGGTTAAACGACCCTAAAAAGGTGTATAAAATGATACCTTATCAAGTAGGTTATGCATAATACTGTAGAATGAGTTACAAAGAAATTCATTATACATAATATATTTTTTTAATGTATATTTATTCTGCATAAATTCAAAATTTAAAATATTATGCATAATGAATCAAAAATCTAAATAAATAATGCATAATGAATCAAAAATCTAAATAAATAATGCATAATAAAAAATTTATCAGTATAAAATGAGTCACAAAACGTTATATACTTCATCCGTCCTAATATTATTGTTCACGTTTTTTTATGTCCAAGATTAAATGTCTACTACTAAAAATAGATAAGAAAATTAAATGTAAATTATTATATTACCCTTACTTCATATTATTACTAGTTTCAAGGCCCACCCGTTGGGCGGAGAGTTTTAAGGTATTGTTGGAGATGTAATGCGGACAAATAAATGTAATTAGCAAGAGAGTTTATAAGACAATATTGTGAAACATTAATTTATCAAAGAATAAATATGATATAACATAGTATAATTTGTTATGAGCTAAAATTTAGTTGGCTTTAAAAACTGCAACCGAGAAGGAATCTAAAAAAACATGCTTTTGTATATGTTGTGCAAATAAGATAGCCAAGCAACATATGGGCATCCTCATATTGGTTTATATTAGGTTTTATTTACGGTAAATTTTGGATATCAGATTCTCGACATGTTTATGTTGGATCAATGACTGGTAGCTTATACGCCATACAATTCAGTATGTGTCACAGTCATTGTACCGATTAAGCTGTTATAATTAATAGGTTTAGTTTATAGGTGAAGGAAATTGGAATCTATCTAGTTGACTCTCCAATAGTAGAGAAACAACTGGAGATCTATCATAACAATTTATGGACACTCAGAACTTATTATTATTCAGATTATACAACAAACATCAATTGCAGATGAGTAGAACAGTACCTTGTTGGTCACATTTTGTACCATCTAAAGAAGATGCAGGTATGTTAGTGAACATGGTCAATTCTATTCATTGAAACTAAATAAGTGTTAAGAGTTAATATTATTGTTGCAGATCACTGTTAAATCATTATGTGGATGTTCATCACACAGCCAGCTATAATGTCAAAGTTTACCTTTACCTCTTGGGTATGCTATCTTTCAATGGTGTCAAAATGTTAGCATATTGTCTTTCGAGTGCATTCATGATTGCTCTTTCCGCATTTGTAGCCGCCTAATGCGTGTAAACAATTAAAAAACAATTAACATCAAAAGATATCATTCATTTAATCAAAAGGGGAAGAAGAACCTCAATAAGCTTGTAATTATGCATAACCGAGAACAACGGTGAGGTCATATGAACAATAAACTAAAATAAAAGCATAATGGATAAGAAAAGTTGAACGAATAGCAAGGTAGAAATTATCATATAAACAAAGCTTTTCGGCACCAACATTAGTATTTTGGGTGTCTGCATTAATAGCTATCCTACACAATTAATGAATGATGTACATTAGAGATTACAAAATAGGTGGACCACACTGATTTGACAACAAAATAAGGGTGGGTCAAGACTCAAGACAGTCACCTATGGGGCGGATTTGGTTGTCCTACAAGCACTTTTGGATATATTCTTCTTAATGAATTATAAATGATTAAAAAACTACATTATTACATATGGGCAAACTGCAAGCAAGTTCATTGTAACATCTTACTATTGCCATTAGTTTACCATTTAATTCAACAAACTACAGACATTTTACGATTAATCATGTTTGATTGGATTTTTTATAGAAAAGAAGTGGCCTATATCAATAAAAGGATGAACAACTACATTGATTTTATTCTTTTGTTGTTTGCGTTTAGATAATTATCTGAACTTTCTAAATATAAAATGAAGTGAACGCTATGAGCGAGTTTTGACCCGTTTTACTTTTGTTTTAGTAATAAAATAACTTAAAATACAACACAACCCAAAGCGGCCCATTCATATGGATATGGGTCAGAATTACCACCTCTACAAAATATAAATACAAAAAAGCATATATATTGTTGGCTTTCTGATTGCACATAAACATCATTATACTCATGATAGTGATGGAAAATGTTACGTTTTTCAAATACAATTCTGGGGTACCTGGTCATCATGTGGTTTTCCAGCTGGAAAAGGTATGCATGGGATTCCAAAGACTAGTTACAATAAGAAACTGAATGGATTGTCGTCAACAATTACA
Source organism: Tanacetum coccineum (assembly GCA_026074375.1). NCBI lineage: Eukaryota > Viridiplantae > Streptophyta > Magnoliopsida > Asterales > Asteraceae > Tanacetum > Tanacetum coccineum. The sequence goes on along the minus strand of BQNB010063362.1, from coordinate 26,320 downwards.
ACTCTTCAAAAGTTCATTGATATATAGGAAAGATCCTTCACATATTCCCTAAATTCCTTGCAAGCCCATTCAAATGAAGAATATAAATAAAAAAAATTGTTCCAGACTTTTAGTTATGATTGGGTTTTATTTAGTATGTGTTTTATCGCATATGGGTCAAGTCAAAATATTTTTAGCTAATAAATAGGTGTTTAGGATTGCACATAATAAAAATATTATCCAACCTGTTGAAATGGTACTTGATTTTTCACGTTATAAACCTGCTAACATTAAATTTAATAGAGAGGTGTTTAGGATTGCAAGGCTATACCAAACTGTTTATTTGACCCCATAAATAACTACTACAAATTCATTAGTTGACCACTAAAAGGGTGTTTGGGATATTTTTTTTTGAAATTATTTATTAGCTTATTGCATTATGATAGAGCATATAAGAAATTTTAACAGTCAATGAGTCAAAGGTAATCATTGTACTTTTCTTACTTTACCCCTAAATCATTGGTAGATTCACTATACCCTACTAAAAAACCTATCATTAACGGTTAGAAAACATAACAATCAACCAAACATGATATTGTGAAGAATAGGTTATGGTCGTGACATATGTAAAACATGATGTTGTTAATATTCATATTTAAAAACATGCAATGTCTCATTCGGCATAGGTTACGCGTACCTTCAGGGAATGACATGATTTCAATTTAGAAATATGGTTGCAATATTGATTAGGAAGTATTAGTACTCAAATTCCTATTTGACATCGATATGTTCTTCCATGTTAATCAACTTGGCTGTCATTTTACCTTTTTCCCTCTAAACTACACATACCAAATGGAAACTTTCGGTGTGGATCAGAACGGGTCAGGTAATATAAGAGCCATCAAAGAAGACTTAATATAGTTTATAAAGAAAATCATGTTTCTGATTAGGTGTGTTTGGTACCGCTAATTAAAACAACTTGTTGCATATTAAAATAAGCCATTTCATTAAATATTGTAGAGAGTTGTTGTTGTGTGGGCCAGAACAGGCCGGGTAATATAAGAACCATCAAAGAAGACTTAATATAATTTATAAAGAATATCCCATTTATGATTAGGATTGTTTGGTACCGCTAATTAAAACTACTTGTTGCATATTAAAATAAGTCATTTCATTAAATATTGCAAAGAGTTCGTGTTGTGTACATATGCGCCATCTTCCTTAAACATGTCATGTCTAAAATACAGAAAGTTCATATTACCTAATAGCTACTCGTCCAGATATGGAAAAGAACGTTGCAGTAGGAAGAACGTTACAAATAAACTCTACCCAAGATCAAATTTTGCAAGCACTAGAAAATGAGTCAAAACAACATGTTTTCATGTTTCATGTGAATGGCAGATATGACTCTAGCTTTCACTCAGATATCGTCAAAGCATGAGATCAACATCACAAAAAATAAATTACTGATTCATTTTGCAAGCTACAAAAGAGATGTAACATGAATCAATTAGATTAACTTATAATTATATTATTAAGCATTCAAAATATACAGTGCATATAATACATTAGTAGAGAATGAGAATATGAATGTTGGTTTTTAGATGTGGCTGAATGTGGGAGATACAATACCTGCAATTTAAGGAATACGATTAGGTTAGAGTTGAAACGATATTCACAATAAATAAGGAAATGATATATCTAATCAAACCAATTAAGAAAAAAGAGCTGAAATATGTATTGACACAATTTATAACTAAATCACAATCAATAAGGCTTTATCCATAAAATTTATAACCAATTCATAAGCAATTCATAATCCTAAACAGTCCGAGTATCAACTTCCTGTACTTGGTCCACTTCGAACAAAAATCAAGCATATGATGCAAAAAAATTCTTGTAAACAAAATACCTAACAACAGACTCCTAACATCTTACTATTGCCATTAGTTTACCATTTAATGCAACAAACTACAGACATTTTACGATTAATCATGTTTGATTGAATTTTTTATAGAAAAAAGCCTATATCAATAAAAGGATGAATATATACATTGATTTTATTCTTTTGCTGTTTGCGTTCAAATAATTATCTGAACTTTCTAAATATAAAATGAAGTGAACGCTATGAGCGATATTTGACCCGTTTACATTTGTTTTTAGCAATAAAATAACTTGAAATACAACACAACCCAAAGCGGCCCATTCATATGGATATGGGTCAGAATTACCACCTCTACAAAATATAAATCCCAAAAAGCTTATATATTGTTGGCTTTTTGATTGCACATAAACATCATTATACTCATGATAGTGATGGCAAATGTTACATTTTTCAAATACAATTCCAGGGTACCTGGTCATCGTATGGTTTTCCGGCTGGAAAAGGTATGCATGGGATTCCAAAGACTAGTTACAATAAGAAACTGAATGGATTGTCGTCAACAATTACAACTCTTCAAGAGTTCATTGATATACAGGAATGATTCTTCACATATTCCCTGAATTTCCTACAAGCCACATTCAAATGAAGAGTATAAATAAAAAAAATTGTTCTAGACTTCTAGTTATGATTGGGTTTTATTTAGTATGTGATTTATCGCATATGGGTCAAGTCAAAATATTCTTAGCTAATAAATAGGTGTTTGGGATTGCACATAATAAAAATATTATCCAACCTGTTGAAATGGTACTTAATTTTTCACGTTATAAACCCGCTAACATTAAATTTAGTAGAGAAGAGTTTGGGATTGCAAGGCTATACCAAACTGTTTATTTTACCCCCTAAATAACTACTACAAATTAATTAGTTGACCACTAAAAGGGTGTTTGGGATTTTTTTATTGAAATTATTTATTAGCTTATTGCATTATGATAGAGCATATAAGCAATTTTAACAGTCAATGAGTCGAAGCTAATCACTGTACTTTTCTTACTTTACCCCTAAATCATTGGTAGATTCACTATACCCTACTAAAAAACTTATCATTAACAGTTAGAAATCAAAACAATCAACCAAACATGATATTGCGAAGAATAGATTATGGTCAATGACATATGTAAAACATAATGTTGTTAATATTCATATTTAAAAACATGCAATGTCTCATTCGGCATAGGTTACGGGTACCTTTAGGGCATGACATGATTTCAATTTAGAAATATGGTTGCAATATTGATTAGGAAGCAAATATGGTTGCAATATTGATTAGAAATATGGTTGCAAATTCGTATTTGATATCGATATGTTCTTCCACTAATCAACTTGGCTGTCATTTTACCTTTGTCCCTCTTAACTGCACATGCCAAATGGAAACTTTTGGTGTGGGTCAGAACATACCGGGTAATATAAAAGCCATCAAAGAAGACTTAATATAGTTTATAAAGAAAATAACGTTTCTGATTAGGAGTGTTTGGTACCGCTAATTAAAACAACTTGTTGCATATTAAAATAAGCCATTTCATTAAATATTGCAAAGAGTTGTTGTTGTGTGGGCCAGAACAGGCCGGGTAATATAAGAACCATCAAAGAAGACTTAATATAGTTTATAAAGAATTTCCCATTTATTATTAGGATTGTTTGGTACCGCTAATTAAAACTACTTGTTGCATATTAAAATAAGCCATTTCATTAAATATTGCAAAGAGTTCTTGTTGTGTACATACGCGCCATCTTCCTTAAACATGTTATGTCTAAAATACATAAAGTTCATATTACCTGATACCTACTTGTCCAGATATGAAAAAGAACACTGCAGCAGGAAGAACACTATAGATAAACTCTACCTCAGATCAAATTTTGCAAGCACTAGCAAATGAGTCAAAACAACATGTTTCCATGTTTCATGTGAATGGCATATATGACTCTGGCTTTCACTCAAATATCGTTAATGCATGAGATCAACATCACAAAAAAATTCCTAATTCATTTTGCAAGCTGCAAAAGAGATGTAACATGAATCAATTAGATTAACTTATAATTATATCATTAAGCATTCAAAATATACAGTGCATATAATACATTAGTAGAGGAATGAGAATATGAATGTCGATTTTTGGATGTGGGTGAATGTAGGAGATACAATGCCTGCAATTTAAAGAATATGATTAGGTTAGAGTTGAAACCATATTCGTAATAAATAGAGAAATGATATATCTAATCAAACCAATTAACAAAAAAGAGCTAAAATATGTATTGATACAATAATCACAATCAATAAGGCTTTTATTCATAAAATTTATAATCAATTCATAATCCTAAACAGTCCGAGTATCAACTTCCTATACTTGGTCCACTTTGAACAAAAATCAAGCATATGATGCAAGAGTCCTATATCTTATGATAGTTCACCATCCCTTTTAGATTTTTATAAACATTCCTGTGATCTAGGTCATATAAAATCAGTGTACCTTACATTCACGCATGCTCTCTGATAGTGATATTAACTAATTAAAAGTGTTGGAGCAAAACTGAGTTATATATCAAATTTTGTATAATCACAAAAGGACGTAACCTTATGAAGGTTTCAGAAAATAATAAAGAGTCATACACAATATATCATTCTAAAGTCGCGAGGCTAAACTTGAAAGTGAAACCAATACAGTAAAGGTGCATTCAACAGGTGGGCTTAACTTTAACAATAGAGAATAAGATATTTACAACTAACTTTCTTAAGTAACAGAAGTAAAGAAGCACAAGACAATACCCTTGTAGCATCATCGTTGTTCTTGTTCGTCTCCAAATGCTTCATTAGTGTAGGTGGTTGTTGAGCATAGTAATATATATCCCCTAGAACTTCAGATGCAATCCCTATCAAACCTAAGAAAAATACAAGTTAATAAAGTTTCAAATTTGGTGTTTTTTTAACATCATAAGAAATATGGCTAAAAGAAGAGAAACGCATACGATGATTCTTCACAGTATTGCTTCCAATTACGCTATTCTCCATGTCAATCCCATGAGCATCTAGACGTATCTTCACAAACTTGCTTATGTCATCCTCGACCTGGACAAATGAGCAAATAAATTAATCAAACATCTACAAATAACAATTAAAGTACTCTTATCCTTTTTGCAAAAACCAACCAGCAGTTTGGTCTAAAAAGGATGTAAAGCATTAAAACTGTTGTTTAAATATCAAAATTATCATGGATGCAACTCACATACTCTGAAAAGCATAGTCTTTTTGCTTGGAATGTCTTATATTAAAATACCAAGATAAACAATATCCTTGATTTCGTAATTTTCAGAATATTTCTAAAAGAAACTTAAACTAAGCGAACATTTACCTTATACTAATTGATGCTTGAGAGTACAACCTTCCGAGATAAAACAAACGAATTGAATCCTCAATCTTTGCATTAAACTCATACGAATTAAAAACCCGATTCAATCAATATAAACTATGAACTAATTTTAGATTTAAATTCAGTTCAACCCTAAACTATAATTTCAAGAAAGCATAAGAGTTATTGAGATCCTCATAATTAATGAAATTTCAAACCTCAAAAACACCCTGACACGAAGAAAAATAAAAAAAAAGTAATCTTACCAAAACAAATCTTCAATATCATTCGTATGATTGATTTGGTTATTCAGACTGTCAAACATCCTTAATTCGTTTGGGTGATTTGTGACTTCTTTAGTTTATGTCTTCAGCCGTTTGTTTTGTGTAGATTAATTCATTATCATTAGCCGTTTGTTCTTGCTTCAACCAATTTTAAGGGAAAAGGCCGGATGTGTTTTGTTTGATGTTATCATTAAATGCTGGAGTGGGATAACAAAGCTGAGCCGTTGATTATTTTGTATTATACACGTGGCATTGTTTCAGATTTTTAAGCCAAGATTAGTTTTTCAAAACCTTCTTGTATATAGGTTATATAGATTGATATATTACATTAAAGTGAGGACAAAACACAATAATTAATTAATAGTGGACAATTTACATCAAACCTTGATGTACATAAGAGTAAAAGGTATGGTAACATAATATATCTCCTCATTTGGCCCCTACATGACAAGGTTGCCACATCAGCATCTCACTCTCACTCAAAAATACCTCCTCACTCATAACACACCCCTATCTCCTCACTTTAGCCCCACCACCCACAATTTTATTTTATTTTTCATTTTTCACACAAACATAATTTATTTCATTAAAATTAAAAATACAATACATAAACATAAAAACATACTAAACATAAAATAAAAATACGAAACATAAACAAATTAACGATACGAAACATAAAAATACGAAACTAAATTAAGCATCTGAATATTTTCTCATTATTTCAGCTTGTTTCCTTTCAATGATGGCTCGTTTTGCTGGCGGAAACGAGGAAGGATCAATCATGAGAAACTCCAGCTCTCTACATTGCAGCATCCCTAGTTCTTTTTGTCTCTTCGCCTCATACGCTTTTTCAGCAGCATCACATTTACGTCTATAATCCTGAGATAGAACCCCCGATACAGACTCCGATTTGCTCCCCTCGGTGCTCTTTCCGGTGCTCCCCCCAGCGCTCGATGTGTCAACTGATATTTGCTTTTTCGGGGCCCATTGTTTGCCGGCTGGACGCTCTCTTGGATCAGGGCCAAACAGCTCTAGGAGATTATCTTCATCAATCGGCTCCGCCGCATTCCATTTGGGGTAATTTTTTAAAATATTACACACATGATCATATTGAAATTTTTTATTACCATATCGCTCCATATAACTCGTCTTTGCATTCTCGACCAAGTCAGCATCACTTTCTCCGCTTTTACGTGTTAAATGTTTATAAATAGCGTTGAACCTTTGGCAATCACCGTGCATCCTGGTTCATTTTCCCGTCATTATACTTTTGGTACGAGGAGGAGCTGTTGTTCGCGAGTTGAAATCTTGCATAATCGGGTTCCAATAAACGTCATCCTATTGGTCTTTTCCGATATTGGCGTCCTGCGAGTGCTCGATCCAAGTCTCGGCTAGCAAGATTTCTTCGTTGCGATTCCAACGGGTAATCGCTCGCTTTACTGCCATGTCATCATCATCATCCTCGTCCAAATCGACAACGGGTTGTTTCCCCTTTTTTTGTCTACGCCTTCCATAACGGGGATCTTTAGCTTGTGGTACTTTGAATTGTGGCTGTGATGGTTGTGGTGGAAAATATTGTGGTTGTGATGATTGTTGTGAAAAAAAGTTGTGGTGGAGTATTTCTTGGATTCGAGTAAAGTTGGAAGCTGTATTGTTGTTGTTGATGATAAGCCAATTGTGATGGATAAGCTTGATCGGGTGACAATTGCGTTCCAAAATGAGGATACGGTGAGGAAGAATTTGAGTTTTGTGACCCCGGGGTAGATGGATTCGATTGTTGCGGGTTGGAGTTGAGAAGATGGGTAAAATAACCCGGTTCAATTGGTGGTTAAGACATATTTTTTTGGATGAGAAATTGAAGGTATATGAAATTTTTGGTAGAGAAGTGCGTGTTAAAATGTTAAAATGAAGTGTTATTTATAGTGAAAAGTATATATAAATTAAAAAAAAAAAATTAAAATTAAAAATGTATCCGTTATAAAATTTCCAACGGCTAAATTTACTTTTCCATTTAGTCCTTATCTAACTAGTCTGTGCAACGAGATACCAAAAAATTCAAAGTGGCGAGGCCACCTAGTGTGGTGGCGAGCAAAGTGGCGAGGCCACGTCGGATGTGGCGAGATACCATCATCGTGATACCTTTTACTCTAAGAAAGTTTGATGTAAACACAATAGCTAATCAGTTAAAAATAAAAGTGTTATTTCATTTAAAAAAAGAAAAAAAAAGGTAGTAATAGTTGTATTAATTTTCTTAAATAGTGCATTTTTTGTCGTATGACAATTATTGGGAGACATAAGTAAGTTGTTAGAACGTGTAAAAAAGTTAAAAGCGGATAATATAAGTTGTTAGCCCACATATGATAGTCATGTATCATGTTTATTTGCATGATTATCATGTCACGCTAAACAACATAATATCAGCCGCAACACATGTTTTCCCTGTATGCAATGATATATCAATTAGCCAAATTTCATCTCACTAATCGATGTGGGATTACGCTAAACAAATTTCATCTAGCTTAGCAAATTGATTTTTAAGTCTACGCTCATCGCGTTATTCAAACTTTTATACAATTAATAAACACTATAGTTTAACCAAAGTGAATAGAATTTCATTCATTAATAGGTTGTTTGGATTAGGTATTTAATTGGCTTATGTATTTACTTGAAGTTAAAAAGTAAGTCACAAACTCGCTTTATATATAACTCACGTAGTATGGCAACTTCAACTTTCAATCAAGTTGATAAGCTTACAAACATTAAAAAAAATGTAAATGTATACTTATAACTTTTTTCAAATTCGGATAACCTCATAAACCGTCTAAATAAACTAATCCAATAAGCTAGTCTAAAAAACTTTATATGTTTTAGCGATGGTAGCTCAATAACGAAAGACATGCAACATACTCTAATAGATTTTTGTCCTTGTGTCCCTTTAAACATAGTGATATTGTTGCGCCATATATGTATCATATGCAGGGACGGACCCATATACGTGCTGGGTGTGGCACGAGCTACACCCTATTTTAGGTCAAGCAGTGCTAAAAAGGTTCAAAACTGCCGTTTTTTTGTATGTGCAACCTCAAAAAAATTTGTGCTACCTTAATTTCTTACGGTATAACTTTAATTAGCTCAACTTTTTCTTTGTGCAACACCCCATTGAAAATCCTAGATCCGCCCCTGATCACACGTTAGCCGTGAGAACTGTTCCGATAAATCAATTTTTATCAAATTATGAAAAGATTTAAAGACGTCAAAAAGGCCCCATAATCTTTAACTTTTGAAACAAACATTTCTTTGAAATGCATAAGGTTTAACCATGTGTTTTACACCATGAATTAGCAGAAATTATACCGCACAGATTGAAATGCTTTATCTCTCGAGTGTTCCAACTATGTGATCACTTTGAACTCGGTCGGTTAAAAAACGGCTTTAAAGCATTGCTTATGCATAAAGAATTAAGTAACAAGTTTAATCTACATCACTCATTTCATTGTTTTAAGTACATATGGATCTAAAAAGCTGAGTTAAAAAAAATTATGACATGTCAAATCTTAACTTCATGATTTAATGTTGTCAAACCAAAAATCAAGTCGAAACAAAGTTGAAATACAATATCAGACCCGCAAAATAATTATTGAATTTTGTTTAATAATTTTAAATAATCAGAAAAAAGAGGATAAAGGAAAAAATAATAATCACTAATGTCTAGTGTCATTATACATGAATTAAATGCCTATAATCGTAACAGTTGAAGTTATATAAACGAAATATAAAAGCTCATGCCTATAATTGTAACAGTTGAAGTTATATAAACGAAATATAAAAGCTTGGCAAAGTGCTATCGTAACTACACTCGTTTAATTACACATATGGTTTTTGTGTGCAATGGTTTATTAACTAGTAAAACTTCATCTCTTTGATCGATGTGGGATAGCTGGTAACAGAAACATATATGTCTTGCCATAGTCAAGTCAAAATAAACAAACAAACACATCAAAAATATATTTTATATAAAAGGTAGAATATAAATATCGATTAATATTTTATATAGATTTATGTTAGACGAAAACTTTAACTTTGTTTAAGTGACTCCGTGTGAAAGTTGATGTTGTTTAAACTTAAAAACTCATATTATGTTCTAAACATTATGCGTGTTTAATAGAATGTAATGACCTTTGAAAAAAAAAATGCTATTCCAGATATTATTATTTAAATTGTAAAGAGCAATTTTTATTTTTTTTTTAACGACATTTAAATTTTTTATTAAAAAATGCTAGTAAGAAACTAGCAAGTACAAGACACACGCAAAATGATCCAACAGACAAAAGAATGTAAGGAACAAAATAAGTTCTAACGAAACAAGACAAACACGCAAAAAACCGATGGCTACTAAAATCAGAAAGGAGATCCCAACGCGACGCCAAAAAAAAGACCTCCCATGAACGAAGCCAAACACCCGTTGCATCATACCACAAATGCAAAGAGATCTAACCGGAATCCTTTGTTCGTCTCTTTAAGGCACTGTGTAGGAGAATAGTTTCTTTTACGTTGCCATAATAACTCCAAATCTTAAGATCGCTAGGAAAATAATCTTTCCACATACGTAATTGCGCGAGAGAGAACGACCCTTGAACATTCCCATCGGGGTCTCTATAGCTCCAGCGTTTTTCAGAATCTAGCTCGTCGGTAATTAGAGGACCAACATAATCAAGCCACGTAGAATAAGACTCTTCAGCAAGGTTTAGATCAGTACCCGGGGGCGTAGATGGAGACACAATGCTGGAATCATTTACAGCAGCTTTAACTGACCTAACCCGGCACTTATCTTGATGTAATAACCTGTTGCGCAGAGAAATATCAAGATCATCCAAACCGTTATTATGATGTGCTAATCGTTCTGCCTTATCACTACTTCTGTCAAGAGAGGACAAATCTTCTACAACTTCTGGGATACTAGTATTCTGATTAACATCCAAATAGACGTTAGTCGAGGGGTTAAGATCCGCATTATCTTCGATGGTATCATTACCACGATCACCATCAAAATGATCCTCAAGAATCTCGCCTTCCACATTATTAGACATATTATTATTTACCACCCCACATTTCTCAGTAACATTTTTAGAACAATCTTCAATATCTTTTTCAACATCATCGTCCAAATTCTTTTCCATACAATCCTTAACACACCCATCATTATTCAAGACCGAATCACCAATGATCTCACCTTCTTCAAAGGAGTCCACATGATCACTATCCACCCCACGAACATCCACCTCTCGCATAAGCCGACTAGTTGATGACATTTCACTAGACGAATCCGAATCATTGTTATCATCTTTAGACGAAACCGAATCACAATTATCAACATCCAAAGGCTCCTCATGTTCCGATCCTCCATCCAAACTAGGACCCTCGTCATCCTTCCTTTCGAGAGAATCAGTCATGGATTTGTCCTCCGTCGATTCAATATTAGGCGCCCAATATGCAAACTCAGTAGCGGTAATACAATAAGATCGATTACGATACGAAACTTTAAAGGACTCTAGCACACGATGTAAAGACTCTGTAAGAACACAAACCTTCCCATGAGACATTGGTCCGTCGTTGACCATATCAGTAAACACACTACATCCCCACCGACCACCCAACTTCTTATAAACCTCTGGAGCCCATGATGCCAATGGCAAACCCACCAAGTCTATCCAAACACATCTTTCATCCGGAATAAAATCGTAAGAAACATCTTTGAGCTCCAAAAATAGCTCATTTAACACCTTTGAATTCTTGACGCTTTCCACCTGATCCGTAGAATCAAATTCCAACCAAACCCAACGTCCCCCAACGTATCTAAGACCAACATCAACGAAACCCTCAGAAGACATATATTTCAGAAGATCCGTAATGACACTTAAATCTTTTACTTTAGCAAGAATACTACGCTCCATACCATCGAAATCTATACAATCATCTTCCGAGATAAACATCAACGCTTCATTACTCGATTCCTCATTTGCCTTATTACTAACCGACACCCCCACAGGTTTTTCTCCACTATTACATGCATCATTATTGCCCGACACACCCACTGATTTATTGCCCAAGACCGCTTTAGCATACGAGTTAAATGACTGAAAAACATTTGCATTGTCACGAACAGGTTGAGTATTCATACCTTCATTGGGTTTGCTGTCCCCAGATCGTTCCTCAAGCCTATTATTAGTTCGACCATACTTCGCCACATCGGCAAATAAATGAAACCCACCCATCCAGGTCACTCTTAGATTAGAAACTAACTGATTGATATCATTGACATTTTTGAAACGTACAAAGCCAAACCGGTGACCCGATTTGGATCTCTTTGCTGCAATGTATACATCGATCACCACACCCCATTGGTTACATGTATCCCAAAGATCTTGGACCGTCGCTTTCCATGGGATATTAGAGACAAAGATTGATGAATACGACTTATGAACCGCACGAAAATTAAGGTTGGGTTTGCTGGGAATACCTTGGTTTCGCTGCTCGTGATTACGATTGTTAACATGTTGAACGTTCCTCTTGATTTCTGGATTACTATTTGTTCGAAATCCAATGCCATTTGCCATCTTTTTTTGCCGGCTGAGTATTATTATTTGAAGGCATGGATGTTTAGAGAGCGAAAAATGGAACAAAAAATGGAACAAGAAGTGTTTTTTGTTATGGTTATTAGACGGCTAGAATGGCCTGGATCTGGCCGGAGAGTGGGTGGACAAATGTTGCCCAAATAGGAGCCCAAGGCCGAGCACTGTAGCGTGTGGAACAAACTACGTCGTTTTATTCTACGTCGAGACTTTATTTTTTTTTATTTTGTGGGCGGTTTTTATTTTTCGGCCTCAGTTTAAATAGTTTTTTTTTTCCTTAAATTATGGGAACATGGGCTTTAAAAATGAGAATCGCCGTTTACTGCAGTTGTTTTTTATTTGTATTTGTGCGGGTTTTTTTTTCGTCACATAGTTTAATAAGTGTTGGGTAATTTTTGCGTTAAAATTTTATTTTAATTCTTTCTATTTTTATTTGTGCGGGTTTAAGTATTTTCGTCTCAGATAAAAAGTTTATTTTTTTTATATGACTTATGTTTTGCCTCATGTCGCAGTAATTTTTTAATATGCGGGTTTAATTTTTTCTAAAAATTTTGTTTTTTTTTATTTTTATTCTTTTTTATTTTTTATTTGTGCGGGTTTATTTTTTCGGTCTCATGTTTAATAGTTTGTTTTTTTTATATGGGCTTATGTGTTGGGCCTCATGTCGCGAGTATTTTTTTTATCTGAATAAGTCAATATTTTTTTTAGTTTTTTTTTCTATTTTATGCCGAACGGTTTTTTTTTATATTGCTTACAAAAAAAAAAAAAAGGGCTAAATGGGTCAGCCCAAAATGGGAGCCCAATATTTCGGGCACTGTAGCAACGCTGCCAAAAACGGCAGCGTTTTATCCCATTCATAGTATATATATATAATACATCATCAAGTTTTAAACATTTTCATATTATAAACTTATTCATAAAGCTTTTCATATTTATAAACCAAATCAACATTTTCAGAAAGAAATTAAAAAATAGTTTAAACTTCTTTAAAATTTTATAGGTTTTCATTTCATTTAAAACTGAAATAATTGCTCACTGTGGTTCATAAACTTATAGACATCTTAAAAAAATAGTCTTATTCATAAAACAGTAAAATACTATAGTGGATCTTCTAATTATCAATTACCAAAAAAGTTACTATTCATTTCATATTTTCACTTGTGCCATTTTAGTTTGCATTATGTGGCTTATAGCTAATTGAGTTTATCTAAACATTATACATCTATACATTTATCAGGCGCTTGGGCTAACCAAGTGGGCCTAGGCTCGCGGGTGGTTTGGGCGTGGGCTCACGTCTTGAGCTCGCGGGTGGCTTGAGCTTGGGCTTACGCCTGAGCTATTTTTTTTTATTTTTTTCTAAAATTGACTTTAACATATTTTTATTTGATTCGTCAAATATTGACTAAGCTTGCCTTAACCATTTTTCATGTATATGCATAGCAAGTCGTTATTCAGTGGGTCACAACAAGTATCAAATAACCGTATGTTTGGGTAAACAAAAGAGCATGATGCTAAAAGACAAAATATGTTTGGGTAAACACTTAGCCCAAAACAGTAAGACCCAGACTACAACAATTTTGTTAAAAAAAATTAAAAAAAACCATTCAAGTTTTTATTATTTATGATTTTTTTATATAATAAACTTTAGTTATCAAATATTTTTAGATGAGAAATATACTAACATAAAGGTCTCCGGATTACGAACAAAACAAGTCCAATATTGATATGCTTTAAACGTGCATATTTTATAAAAAATGTTGAAATTTACAATTTACGACTTTTTTATATAACAACTTTTATTTATTAAATATCTAACAAATACGTGGCGATTTTTTTAATGATATATATACCGACATAGAGGCATCGGGATTACGAACAAAACGAGCCCAATATTGATATGTTTCATACGTGCGGACAATATTATAAAAATAATGTTGAATTTTAGTATACGTTTTTAGAAAAGAAAAAAAAGAAAGATAATTTAAAAAATACTCTAAAGTTTTTCTAAAAAATCAATGAACAACACGAATTGAATACACACTCATTTACCAAATACTCGATGATTCAGCTATCAATTATCTTCAAAAAATAAAAAAAATAGTCTCGCCGCAAAGCACGGGTAACATTCTTTCTCGTCTATACTATGGAGCATGATGCTAGATGACAAAATAGGGGGTGATCTTTGAGTGGGCTTATTTTGGCCTAGTAGTGTGGCCTTTGAGTGGGCTTCTACGTGAAGATTTTGTAGCACCACTTCTTCGACCTGAGACTTGCATATTTCTTGCGTTAGTATTCGAACCACTTTATGTTAAAAAAAAGTATTCGAACCACTTTGCATGATATTAGTGGTTGATTGATTTTGTCCAACATGAATAAACTTGCATGTATTCCACCACCTGCAAAACCCCTACTAAAATTGCCACACATTTGCGGCTCAAAAGGACGTGAATTCGGGCGCGTATCGTGAGAAGAACGTACGTCTTGGCTTCGAGAAGTCGAGTTTTCGGCAAGTAACGCCATAGGGGCCGAGGAGGATGTGTTAGAAACCGAACTTTGAGACTTCGAGTTTAAACGCATCTCCTCGGTTATTACCATGGACCGCATTGTTGCAAGATCGGGAAAAGGTACTCAATGAGCTATAATCCACGCGACTTAAGAAACTTCTCACTTAGCCCGTGAATGGCGTATGAAACAATGTCATCATCACTCATTGGAGACCCGAGATCATTCTGTTAGATATTAGAAAAAGACTCGGTCACCCCGTGTATTTTACAGTTTAACGTAGCTCGTAGTTAATAGTTAATCGTATGACATTCGGTAATAGGTCGGGTATAAACCCAAACGTGTAAGCCCATTACATAGGCCATTGGCCGGTTTTTGTACACACTATATAAGCCCTTCCATCCCATGGAAGAGGTGGTTAGTTATTTCATTATATAAGTTACACTTTCTCTCATTAGAAATCTTTTCTCTCTCACTTTCTCTCTCTAGATTTAGCTAACCCATCTATCTTCCATTGTGTTATAATTTCCAATATCCAAACATTGGTATCAGAGCCTATGGGATGATTAGCTCATTTGTGTGTGCGTTTTAGTACTTGGTTTAGATCAAAAATTGAGTTTTAGGAGGTTTTAGCTTTTGTTTTTGAGTATCATTGATTTTCACGTTTCTTGTGTTAAAATTCATGTTTTTGTAGTTGTTATAGCCTTCTAGTACTCATTTGTGCAAAAGAATCCAAGTTAAAACGTTCAAAAGGGTGATTTTTAGGTGTTTTAAGGTGAAAATTTTCGTTGTTCATCGCAGCGGTTTGGTAATTTATTGGTTGTTAATCCTAGCGGTTTGGTTTACTGTTCTAGCGGTTTGTCAGGAAAGTACATTGTTCTATCGGTTTGTCAGATAGTACACTTTGCTAGTGGTTTGTTCCTTCTGATAGCGGTTTGTCTTATTAGGCAAATGTTTGTTAGTAGCGGTTTGTCTTCTTGCGTTGCGGTTTACTAGTAGAGATTTGGTAATTGTAGCCGTTTGATCCGTAGCTGTTTACAGGTGTTTGAAGACAATTTCTCATAGCGATTTGGGAAACAAACCTCTGCCAATTTCATTTCTTGGTAGCAGTTTGGTGTTTCTTCTTTATAGCGGTTTACCATTATCTTCTAGTAGCGATTTACCATTATATTCGTAGCGGTTTACCATTCGTAGCGGTTTATAGGTAGCGGTTTGTTACAGGTTTTTGAAGATTTTTCTCAAGGCTTTTGGGAATCAAACCTCTGGCCATTTTTCTTCATGGTAGCGGTTTGGTATAAATTCTTCATAGCGGTTTAACCGTAGCCATTTGACAGTAGCGGTTTGAGGTCTAATCCAGTGGTTTGGTACACTGTTTGGTATTTGGACTATTTTTCAAACTTGACAAACGTAACAAATTTAAACAACAAAACACTTAAACAAACATCACTACTTTTAATATACAATCACTAATCATTGTTCGATCAACTTAAATCATTTCACAATCAATTAAGATAGCTAATCTCTCAGAAGATATCCAATGTGGCGGTTCCGATACCCGACCACCTATGCTTGATAGGACTAACTTTGCATCATGGCAACAATGTATTCGGCTGTATTGTCAGGGTAAAGAGAATGGGGTGAACATCCTGAAGTCGATTGATGAAGGACCTTTTCAGCTGGGAACATTTCGGGAAACACTTGCTGAAGGAAATGAAGGTGCCTTACATCTAGGTCCAGAACGAGCTCGAGTCTACTCTGACCTTTCACCTGAAGATAAGGATAGGTATAACGCTGACATTCGTGAAACGAATATCCTACTTCAAGGGTTACCAAAAGACATCTACACTCTTATCAACCATTATACTGATGCAAAAGACATTTGGGATAATGTGAAGATGCTCCTGGAAGGTTCTGAATTAACAAAAGAATATCGTGAATCACAATTGTATGATGACTTTGAACACTTCCGTCAAAACAAAAGAGAAACCATTCACGACTACTATGTCAGGTTTACCAAGCTCATCAATGACATGCGAAACATCAAGATGACCATGCCCAGAATGCAGTTAAATTCAAAGTTTGTATGAATAGGGTAGATTCGTAACAGTAGTCAAATTGAGCAGAGGATTGAGGGACTCCAATTATGATCAGCTGTATTCTTATCTGAAGCAACACGAGACACATGCCAATGAGAACAAAATGATGTTGGAACGATTCACTCAACACAATGTTGATCCTCTCTCCTTGATGTCCAATGTCTCACATCAGCAGTACTACTCACAATCATCTACCACTCCACCATCCACACATGTTCAACCACACTTTGCTGACAACACCCAACTTGATTCAGGACTCTCTCCAACGAAAAACTTAATTGAGAACTTAACCAACACACTTGCCCTACTCACCCAATCATACAAAACATACCTTCCTCAAACTAACAATCAACTCAGAACTTCATCAAACACAAGGAACCAAGCCACAGTTCAAGATGGTAGGGTTGTTGTTCGGAATGTTCAGGGTTGACAAAATAGAGGTCAGGGGAACAATGCAAGGGGTACAGGTGCTGTTGGTTATGGTGGAGGTCAAAACAGAGTTAGGAACGTAAATCCAGGTCAAGCAAGGCAGATTAAGTGTAAAAAAACTGCAACGGTATAGGCTACATGGCAAGGAACTACACTCAGCCTAAGCTACCACAGAACTCAGAATACTTCAAAGACAAGATGTTGTTGATGCAAGCTCAGGAGAATGGGGTAAAATTGGAGGAAGAGCAGTTGTTGTTTATTGCAAGTGGACAAGACAATATTGTTGATGAAGATGTGGATGAGCAACCGGTTCAAGATTTAGCACTCAATGTGGATAATGTGTTTCAAGCTGCTGATTGTGATGCATTCGATTTTGATGCTGATGAGGCTCCCACTACACATACTATGTTCATGTCAAATCTCTCATCAGCAGATCCTGTTTATGATGAAGCCAGTCCGTCATATGATTCGAACATTCTATCTAAGGTACCAGATTATGACAACTATCAGGATGTTGTTTGCGAGTATCATGAAGTACACGAGATGCATCACGATGTACAACCAAACTACGTTGTTGACTCACATGCTGATTATACGAATGATAGCAATATGATTATGTATGCTCAGTATGTAAAGGACAACGGCGTACCAGTTGTACAAAGTAATGTATCTTCTATACCTAATGGTGATTATATAATGATAATTAATGAAATGCATGAACAGACAGCCCCAAGTGTTTTCGCGAATGAGCAGAACAAAATAGTTAATGCATCATTGACCGCTGATCTTGCAACATATAAAGAACAAGTTGAACTGTATAAGAGACGGGCCAAGTTTGAATTAACTGAAAGAGAACAAAAAATTAAGGAACAATTAAGAATAGTTATCACTGACCATAATATTAAGGAAGAAAATTTGAAAAAGGAACTTCATTCTATAAAAATGTAACTTAGCTCTACCATCAACCATAACAAGTCAATGGTAGAAGAAGTTACGTCTTTGAAAAAGAATTTTAAACAGAAGGAAAACAAATATCTGGAAGAATTTTTGGACATGAAAGCCTTAAAAGAAAAGGTCGAGGATAAATTATACAAACAAGACCAGTCTCTTAAAACAGTTCACATGTTATGTAGACCAAAACCTTATTATGATGAACATAGAAAGGTAGCCATTGGCTATAAGAACCCATTATGTCTCACCCGTGCAAAGCAAGTTTAGCCTGCTTTATATAATGGTCATGAAATCATCAAAACCCATCATGTCTCGACAATAGTGCACAACTCAGAGGATAACCTAGAGATAGCTGAAAACACTAGGAAGAAAATGAATGACAAGATGAAAACCCCTCTGTGGACTGAACAAAACATTAATATTCGACCCCCAGATTACTCGAAAGAGAACTATCTGGCGACCTTTACACCACAGACACAACTGACCCCCAGTCAGATATTTTGGTCCAATGATGTCCTCAAGATGAAAGCAGAAGCTCTCAAAGAGCAGACCCCAGCTTTAAGACCAATTAAATCATTGATTGTGTATCCTCCCAATACGCTTGCAACGCTTGTCCCCAGGGTGCTTCCAACAAAAGGTCAAGTGAAAATTAACATTTTTGCACTTATACAACTTTTTCAGAATTTGAAAAGACTTGTAAAAGGAGAATTACACCAATGGGTCTCACTGAAAGGGAAAGGAGCTTTGAACAAACCAAGGAATGTTATCTCACTGAGGTCATTCCATTTTTCAAAACACTTAAAGAACATTTTGAGGGTATCCAAAAGGCTCTCACTAAAGAAATCAAAGAAATGAAAGAAATTTTTAAAGAGTTAGAATCTGAGGTTGACCAAAACGTTGTGAATAGGAAGTATGATGAGATTGAGCGGAAAAATCTTCTCATCGCAAATGATAATTTAATTGCTGATTGCTTGTCCAAAGAAGTGTTTTATGTTGCAACAAACTCTGAGCTTACTGTATCTAGATTCACTGAAATGCATGATGCCCACACTATTGTTCAAGCACGTTGTCTGGAACTTGAAGCAGAGCTTTCTAAATTACATGATAAGATTCAAAAAGATAATCATAATGAATTGGTAAAACGTTTTTCCAACCTTGAGGTAAATCACTTAAATTTACAGTTAAAATATCAACGCCTTAAAGAAAGTTTTGGAAACAACAAATCTCTACCCGCTCGAGATGCTCCTGATTTTGACTCAGTCTTTGTAATCGAAAAAATAAAAGCTTCCATTCAAGTAAAGGACAACGCCATCAAAAAGTTAAGAATGCAAATCTCTCAATTAAAAGAGACCCGTAGTGAAGCAGACCGTACTCTTAATTTAAGGGCCTTAGATTTTCAGATCACTCAATTAACTGAAAAAGTCACCGTTCTCCAGGAACAAAATAAGCTTTTTAAGGCTGAGAATGCAAAAATTAAGCAGCATTACAAGGAATTGTATGATTCTATTAAGATCACGCGTGCTAAACATATAAATCAGACAACTGCCTTGTTAACTGAAAATGAGAATCTAAAGGTCCAAATAAAGGATAAAATGAAATGCGTCACTATGGATTCTGTAAAACCAAAAGTTCTTGCACCTGGTATGTATGCTATATTTGTTGAACCACTCCCCCCTTGCTGTAGGAAAAATTGGGAAGTTTATCTAGATTATCTCAATCATCTTAAGGAAAGTGTAGAAACCCTTCACGAGATTGTCGAGGAAGCTAGGGTTGAAAGACCTTTAGATAGATCACTTGCTTCTGCTTGCCTTTATACTAAACAATCTCAAGAACTGTTAGAATATGCGTTTGGCACTTGTCCGAAAGACTTCAATAAAAAGGATAATAAACATGCTACTTATAACAACCCAAAATTTTCATCAATGCAAAATCAACCTATTTTATTATGATCACATTTGTACGGAGAAATTTTTTGCTTTATTACATTACTTACATTACCAATATCTCTTATTATGCAACGTAGCTTGCATAACTAAAGTTAACAAGCTCACACAACCTACCTATGACAATCCTATATTCATATATATCAAGAAAACATCATAACATGTCAAGTCAACAATCTAATATCCATTTTATCATATACGTTATTCATTTAACAAAGTTTTTACGACGATAATACCAAATGAGCTTAAACTGTTAACATTTATGCCTAAACCCTAATTTTGGGTAGTGTAAACATTTAAGATGAATGTACAAGTGATAAAAGCTCATGTACAAGTAATATAACATCTCATTTGAATATACTTTCCCTCCAAAATAAGGTACAAGTCCTTTAAAGCATAATGTACAAGTCATTAATGCACGACATCCAAAATAGCCGTTTTACCTTCGTTTTCCTAAGGAAACTTGTACAATCCATCAAGTACAAGTTACAAGCAAGTCATGCACTTCACTTACATTCTATATTCATTCTCAATTCATGAAATTACAAGAAATCCAAGTTAGAAACCCTAACCCGAGCTAAATAGTAAATCGTGACCCGTTTCTTGATTTTTATCCATTTTAAACCTCAACCACTACCCAAATAAGTTGTAATAACATAAATTACAGCATTATAAATCACATTCCATCATCATTTCATCATATTAACACAATGTACAAGAATTAAATCCAAGAAACCCTAATCGAACCCTAATGTGAACTTTCGACCCGTTTACTCGTTTTCACCCATTTTTAACCCAAACCACCTATCAATTCTTGTTAATAATCCTCAATACAAGTCTTAAGATCATTAATCCACGCTTATAGCTCAAATGTATATGAAATGTAATGCTAAAAATCCTATTCGATCCCTAAAGAGACCCGCGGCCATGTTTTTGCATTTTAACCCATTTTGAAACTTCCTTTTGCACTCAAGCACCTCATGACTCACCCACATGCTCCCTTAAGCAGCTTACCAAGCTACTTAATCCATTTCTTGGCTAGAAAAGAAGCCACATCTTCCCTTGCTCACCAAACTTAGCCGCGATACCCTTATGAAACATACAACACTTCTAGCTAGTTCTAGCTTTGACAAATCACTTCATAGCTCTTCCACAACTCCATGTAGCTGTTACATATGTCCAAGGATTGAGTACCAAGTCTCCTTGGCCTCCAAGACTCCAAACGAGTATAAATAGGGGGTACCATGCCTTCATTTTACTCATCCCCCACTTCTTCTTCTATAACCCATCATAGCAACATATATCTGATCAAAGAAGTTCTTAAGAGGTCCTAATAAGTCTCAAGGTCAGAAGTGGAGCAAAATAAATTAAGAAACGAAGCCCCAGAGTCATTATTTATATGATCCTAAATATACTCTTGTTAAAGATTTAAAACTCAAAAACCATGCGTTTTTTCTTTTTGATCCAAATCGTGCACCCGAAACCCTAATTTTGTGTTTTCTTAAATCAAATCGTTATAATAGTTAAATATTGTTATAATCTATTCTATTAAGTTAAACTAATGTTATTATAACCACTTTATTAAGTCTTGAAGTAATTTGAATTAAAAACCTACGCATTTTCGTTTTAAAACCCTAATTTGACCCGTTTTGATTTTTAGCTTAACGAATCGTTATTTTAAACTTTCGTTACGTTAAACCTTCATATTTTAGCTTATTCTAATAAGCTATAACCTGCAAATATTGTTTGGAATGTTAAAATAAGCTTGCATGGCCATTCGGACTTGTTTTGTAAATATTATCCATGCAAGGGGTATATATCGTAACTTTCTGAAACTTATAACTAAAGGGACTAAAAATGTAATTTTATCAAAGTTATAACTACATGGGTCTATTATGTCACTTTCCAAAGTGCAAGGTTTACTTTGTACATCTTTTAAAGTATAAGGACCAAACTCGTAAATGTGCAAACTTCAAGGGTATATTTTGCCATTTTTCATTCTTAAGGGTCTAAAATGTAACATTTTGAAAAAGTATAAAAATATGTTCAAAAAATTATAAGACATAACTTTAATTAATGCTTGACTTGCTTATCATTTCTAGTTATCAAGCAAAACACTTAAAACCGATTATGTTATAATTATTATATCATTCCTCATCGATGTGCTTTTAAAAATCCTATCCCGGATCTATATCGTACCACAATACTAGGGAGCTTCATATTAAAGGGTTTCATCTTGGTATTACGTTCTGACTGAGTTGTTGGGTTTACGATTTAAAGTGCCCTAGCTCCTCAAACGTTTACTGAATGACCTCTGAATTATAATGGCCCGAACAACGGTGTTGTGTACTATTAATTCCAACTATCAAAATTCAAATATATAACAATATTAAACTCTTAGAATCAAAGTTCTAGAGTACAATCTTCCTAAGACTCGACATATTATCCCAGGTTACGTGACGAAGCTGCTTTCTTTCAAGTTGATATACTTTTCGCCCGAGTAGATAACGTCGTACTACCATACAGACGCCTTTCCTTTGATATACTTTTGCCATTAATCAGATTTCCCTGTTAAGGTGAGTTCATAGCCTCGCTTTTCAATCTCTTTAATGTTTTCATAAACCCGCGAGGGGGATACATGCTTGTTACAAACTCTTTTACATACTCGTTTATCTTATAACAATGTGATTACTTTTCAAAGGAATTAATGATATTCATAACCGCCACTTTCTTATCTTTTAAATACCTTATAAACCTGTTGATACCTGATATAAAACATGAATGCAAGTGTTTTTCTCAACTATATGATATCCAGATATATTATTGCCTAAGATGCTTCTAGTCGCCATTATTTCCATGTTCTGTATCATGAATCATTAATTACTTGCATTGCGAGTGAGCGCGAATATTGTGAATAGATCTATTAGGGGTGACGGCTCCCGTTGGTATACCCATTCATAGGGTAGCCAAACGCACTATATTTGACCTAATGGGTAACCTTGGCAAGTTACCTTTTCCACGGGGACATAGTTCCCTAACCAATGTCACTACGGTGATTTTCCCTGTTAACGTATTGATGTCATGAGCTTAGGTGCAATAATAATGTTACCATTTTTTCCATGATAATTGTATTCGTTGCAATTATTACCAATAACGGGTGTATAACAACGTAACCCACTTACCATTAAACTTGCATTCAACTGTTCTCCATGATAATACTGTTTTCCATAAATGTTTTTCATGATAATTGTACCTGTAAAGCAAATATTTCCATTACTACTGAACTTGTATTCAACTATTACATTTCAAACCTATGAATTTCACTCAACCTTTGTGTTGACCCTTTTTATGCATGTTTATCTCAGGTAATTAAGCAACTTATGGCATGGAGTGGCATGGACTTGAAGATGGCTAAAACCTGTTATCATTCATATTTTATGTTTCTAGATTTTGGGACCTGCCTTTGTAAAACTCTGATTTTAAATGAATGATAACGTATCTTTTAAAAACGTCTCTTTTGAGTCATTTTCTATGATTGTGACTGTTGTACTATGAAGTAATACCCCAGATTAGCTTTCGCTGCTATATTGTAAAAATGGGGGTGTTACACTATTGCCCCTTTAAATAGGAAAAAGCAAGCTACTTTTGAGGACCAATGTGAAACGTCAAATAACGACACACTGAAACATGTAGAGCAACTGAACATTCAGAAGACTAATGTCCCTGTGATTCCTTCTACAGGAATAAACACTTGAACTGACGCTAGCAAATCACAGCCTACGAGCAATACCAAGAAAAATAGGATCTCGTCGGCTAAAAGTGACAACAATAAGAAAGTAGAAGAACACCCTAGGACGAATAAATCTAGTCTGAAGAAATCAAATCATATTAATTCTAGTATTAGCTCTAAGCGTGCTGTACTTAATTTGAATTCTCGTTCTGTTTGCAAAACATGTAACAATTGCTTTATTTTGGAAAATCATGATATGTGTGTGGTTAATTATTTGAATTTTGTGCATGCATCCCCCTCTATTAAGAATGTTATAAGCAAAGTTAAGAAGGCTTGGAAACCTAAGAAAGTTTGGAAAGCAACAGGAAAACTACTTACCAATGTCGGTTATCAATGGAAGCCCACGGGAAGGAAATTCATTTTAGGAGAACAGTGCCCTTTAACTAGGCTCACTAAATCCAAAGTAGTGCTTGCTAAGCAAACTGAAAACGTTAGTACCGGTAAAATTATGATAACTGAGAAACTAAGTCACACATCTCAAAAACCATTAACTAGATACCAACGTAGAACCAAACAGTACAAGGCAATTCCCACTAGCTTTCCTACTCTAACTGAGAATGAGGCAATTGATGCCTCTCTGCATTCTACTGTTGCTTCTGCTAACCAACAAGAACCCAACAAAAATTGGGGATCCATCTTTTCAAACTCTCCATATTTGTCTGTTTTCAAATGCAGGTCGTATAGACCGTCCTTTGGTATTTGTACTTAGGTTGCTCAAAACATATGACGGGGGATCGCTCACGGCTTAGGAATTTTGTAAAAAAGTTCATCAGGACAGTTAGATTCAGGAATGACCACTTTGGTGCTATTATGGGTTATGGAGATTACGTGATTGGTGACAGTGTGATCTCCAGGGTAAACTATGTGGAAGGACTAAGACACAATCTTTTTTCTGTCGAACAATTTTGTGATTCTGATCTTAAAGTTTCATTTAGGAAGCATTCATGTTATGTTTGAGATAAAATGGTGTCGAATTAATTAAAGGTTCTCATGGTTCTAATTTGTACACTATCTCGGTTGAAGACATGATGAAGTCCTCCCCAATCTGCTTGTTGTCCAAAGCCTCCAAGAACAAATCATGGTTATGGCATCGTCGTTTAAACCACTTGAACTTTGGTACAATCAATTACCTTGCAAGAAAGGATTTAGTAAGAGGCTTACCTAGATTAAAGTTTGAGAAATATCATCTTTGCTCCGCATGCCAACTAGGAAAGAGCAAAAAGCATACCCACACACCCAAAACTGAAAACACCAACTTTGGAAGTTCCAATCACCCTACCTATGTGGACTTATGTGGACCAATGCTTAGTGCAAGACAAATAATGGGAAAGAAATACATCTTAGTCATCGTTGATGACTATTCTAGGTTTACTTGGGTTAAGTTTTTGAGATCGAAAGATGAAACCCCAGAGTTCGTCATCAATTTTGAAGCAAATACAAGCTTGGACTCAACAAAGCGGTCAGATACAATGTTACCGGATAATGGCACAGAATTTGTCAGGTCAAGTATCTGACTAAATATTATGAAAAGAGTCGCAATTTTTTCAACTAAAATCGTTCCAAGAGTTTTTGGTACTATGCTTTTTTTGTATTTTCTCCACAATCAAACGGTGTTGTCGAAAGACGAAACCGTACTCTTGTAGAGGCTGCTAGGACAATGCTGATATTTTCCAAGGCTCTGATGTTTTATGGGCAGAAGCTGTTGCCACTGCTTGTTACACCCAAAACCGATCCCTCATTCACACTCGTCATAACAAAACCCCATACGAGCTGGTGCATGATAAGAAGCCTTATCTTACCTTTCTCTGAGTCTTTGGTGCTCTTTGTTACCCTACAAATGACAACGAGGATCTTGAAAAATTACAACCAATAGCTGATATTAGAATTTTCGTTGGTTATGCACCAAGCAGGAATGGTTATAGAATCTACAACAAAAGAACCCGACGAATGATGGAAACTATTCACGTTTAATTCGATGAGCTATTTGAGCTAATGGCTCCTGTGTAACTCGATACAGGACCCGCACCTACGTTTCTAATGCATGGACAGATTAGTTCAGGACTCGTACCCAATCCGGTCCTTGCAGCACCTTATGTACCCGCAACAAATAAAGATCTAGAGATATTATTCCAACTGATGTTCGATGAATACCTAGAACCTCCTAGTGTTGAAAGACTGGTTTCTTTAGCTACAGCAGTTCAGGTTCCTGTCATTTCTGCCGGTACACCTTCTTCTACTACCATTGATCAAGATGCACCTTCTCCAAGTCATTCACCATCATCTTCAGGATTACAACCTCCTATCTCACATCAAGGTGTTGCAGCTGGATCTACTATCATTGAAGACAATCCTTTTGCTCATGCTGACAACGATCCCTTCGTAAACGTGTTTGCTCCAGAACCTAGTTCTGAGGCATCATCATCCGGGGATG
>BQNB010063361.1:11122-35715 GCA_026074375.1 Tanacetum coccineum | reverse complement strand
GCATATACTTCTCCTTGGACGAATGCTGATCTGTTTTTGCCTAGTTCTAAGCTCTCCACGTATTTATCCAACATTGCGTTATAGATTGGAGCGTGAGATAGGATTTCAAGAACCGGTAGGTTAAGATGTAAATCTTGGAATTCATCTTCAAGAGTTGATTTGGCTTCTTCAGTTTGTTCTGTTCCAATCCCTATCTCGGTTTACAGCAGACTCGTCTGGGAATGGCTTGCCTCCTTGGGACATGTTTTGACGGCATTGATTGAAGTGGAGGGGTGAGATGAGCATTAGGGATCAATTGTTTGGGTAAGAACGAACAGACGAAACTGGAGAGGTATTTAGTTTCAGGTTCTTAACCATGTCGCTAGGGAGTGCTCCTGCCATTCGATATGTGATGGCTTTTAACACTGTGTTGATTTTGTTGGTCATCTCGCTTTGTTGTTGTTTGAAATCATCTTCAAACTTGGATAATCTAGCTTCTTGAGATGCCATAAAGTTGGACATCAATCCTTCGAGATTTGATTAATTGTCAAGATTCTGAGAATTGTTGTTGAAGGAACGGTTTGAAATTGAACCGTTAGGTTGGAACCGGTTAGGTGGGGTTGAAAACTATTTTGGGAATTTTAGGGTTGTCTCCACCTAAGGTTTAGGTGACTTTTCCATGATGGATTGTAAGTGTCACCAAGATTGTTTTGCTCGGGTTTGAAAGTGTACCACTTACCTCTCGCTTCGTCGGTATGCAAGGATGCATATTCAACAAAGGCTTGTTCGGCATTTTCCATGCAGTACTAAGTGTCGTGGGGACCACTGCAAATCTCACATGAAGAAGTGATTTTGTTCACTTGAGTATGTTGTGTCATAGCAAGATAAGCTTCCATCAAGCGTTAAACTTGATTTTCGAGCTCAATGAAGCGACGAACAGATGTACTCGGGACATCTTGAGGCAAAGAGATTGCCTTAACCAGTTTAGCGAAGTCCTTTAGGTCGTTCCAACTTTTGTTGTCATAGAGGTTGAGGTCCTTTAATAATGCCTAGGATTCTTTGGCGTTTCTGTCACAAACCTTTCCACCAGCCGATTGATCGATGGTTCATCTTGTGACGGGATTAACATGGTCATAAAAGATTTAGACTTAGAGCCAAAGATCGATGCCATGATGAGGGACTTTTTGGAGTAAGTCCTTGAAACGAGTCCATGCTTTTGAGAGAGATTCTCATTGATGTTGTTGGAACATCAATATATCGTTGCGAAGTTTTGCAATCCTTCCTGGTGGAAAGAATTAAGCAAGGAAACGAGTAGTAAGATCGTCCCATGTGGTGATGGATAGTATTGGAAGATGTTCAAGCCAGTTGCTAGCATGATCGCGAAGGGAAAATTGAAATAAACGCATGCGCGTTCTTTCCCTATTTTCACCAAAGTCCATGTAATGAGCATCCTTTTTGCACCAACTGGATGGTTTCGGATCGAAGAGGTACCACATTCTTTCCTACGGGGAGCTTAATGGTATTCCTGTAGCCCTCGTGGCTAGGTTTGGAGTAATCTCTAAGAGTACGGATAGGATTCGCGTCTCCCATGGTGGTTGACGAGAATGGATTACAAAATAAATAACACAAAGAAAAGATAGACTAGAAGAAAGCTAATGTACTGGAATTAAAGTACTCACTTGATAGAAATCAAGAGAGTAGAACTAAGTTAAATAATGATCAAAACCTAACTATTTCCTGAAATGGTGCCAAAAACTTGATGTGAGAGTTGCGAAGACTTCACAGGAAGCTTTACAATCCCCTAGGCAGTGTACCTAATCGTTGTAGTGTAATATAGGCAAGACTCGAGGGTTGTTATCGTTCTCTAGGGGAATAGGTTGGGAAGGCTCGAACACGGTCTAACAGAATTCTAAGGGGTTGAGAGAAGATTCTTTTTGTGTTTTTATATTTTTAAGAAAGCAGGTAAATCAATGGTTTGAGAGGTTGGTTTGATTAACTAATAATTAAACTAATTATAATCTATACTACTGGTGATAACTTTATGATAAAAAGATGTATTTACCTAATCATGCACTACTCCTCAGATTGCTTCTCCTAGATTTGTTGCTTTGTCACACTTGTGATGATCTGTGTAAGTATTTCCTAAGTCATGAACGAATTACACGAACCCGCCGTCTATTTAATATTCTGTTAAGGCAACGCACAAGTAAAATAGTATGAAGACTATTACAAGGCCCCTAAGAGTATATTAAATGCATGTGGAATATCTTAAGAGGGATCAACCATATTAGGGGTAAGGTAGTATGAAGACTGTTACCGATGATATCCTTTCTACACACTCACGTTTCCCTAGACGTCTATGCCAATTTAATATCTTATGGCTAGTTTTCTAGAGCCTAACGCGCACATCCATCAACAAGAAGCAACATCAAAAGGATCTACAACCTAAGTTTCATGCAATCATAAGTAAATACAAATGAGGGTTTAGCCTAGCATGTTATAAAGAAAGCAAGAACGTGAATCAATCAAACAACACATAGACATATTGAATGATTAATGATAAATAATCTTACTTGATTAAAACATGGATTGAAGGTAGTTACAATAGGGTTTTGAGGCCCTAAAAAGCTACTAGAACGACTAGGGTTCGTCTCCCAAAAGTTATACAAAGTTACCCACTTAAAACCCTAAAATCGGTTTTGTATATATAGTAAAAACGGTGCGACGGCGTCGCTTTGTAGTCGTGACGCCGTCGCCACATGGATGATTCTAGATCCTCTATAAGTCGGCCACGTCCAGACGCCGTCGCTGAATCTCTGACGCCATCACGATGAAGATCCTGACGCCAGCGCTTTATGATGGCGACGCCGTCTCCACGCGTTGTTTGCACAATTCTTCATGATTTTTGGTGTAGAGTCGTAATCTTGTCCGTTTCTTCTCCAAATAAGCCCAAGTCACGTGTATTTCCTCCAAATGTCATCCAAGTGCTAAAAACGTGAAAACAAACGATTAAGCACATAATCTGGGCATATTTGCATGATTTAGGGGGTTAAATTGCCCTAAAA
Organism: Tanacetum coccineum; assembly: GCA_026074375.1. NCBI lineage: Eukaryota > Viridiplantae > Streptophyta > Magnoliopsida > Asterales > Asteraceae > Tanacetum > Tanacetum coccineum. The sequence continues at coordinate 32,671 of BQNB010063361.1, read as the reverse complement.
AGTATATAAAATGACACCTCATCAAATACTCCTACACTTGGGATTTGCTTATCCTCAAGTAAATTGGCGTTTCTACCTAGACAATAGCAATATTAGGGTCATTTAACCTACTCTTTAAAAGCATTTTACAACACAACCTTTTAGACCTCGTAATTAAAAGCATAAAAAGTATATACTAGGACCTCACATAAGTGTTTGGGATTCTCTCTTTCACTCGAGTGTATAATAAATTATAACAACTATCTGAAACGGAAAATCAACACTCATTACTTGTCATAGCATATAAATTACCATAGGCTTGGTAAAGGATCAAAACCTCCACCGCTTAGGCGCAAGTACTAGTCATTATTGTCAAAAAGGGCTTTTAAAGGGTTGTGGGGTGTAGGTGTAGGATAATATTAACGAAAACAGAAACGGATGAGATACATTTGGGTGGCTTTTGGGTAAATTTGGGGTGAAAGGGTTTGCTAATTATTTATACGAATACACGCTGATTTGGTTGCTAAGCCAAGACTCGGACAAAGATATATAAAATCTACACAACTCTACATTAATCTCTTTCTTTTTCTTTTTTTGACTCTATGATAAACATAACATAAGCAAACGGCAGCCCGTACATTTTTTTCACTTTTTGTGAGATAAAAATTGCAAAACAAGGTTAGTAGCGTCTTCCTCTCTCATTAGTCATGTAGAGAAAATCTTGTGTCTTTGATTTCGTGGCTCTTTTATCGATTGCATGATGTCTCGAGGAGATCACACCCTTATTCAGGATAACCCTAGTTTTGGTCAAAGTTAAAGTGGGATGAAGGAAGTAGTATGATATGGTAAATAAAGTCTCAACATCAATTATGATACAAAAAATCATGCCAAATAAGGTATCTTGACTGAAATTAAGATTTACATTAAAACAAAAGTTGGTAGATTGATATATGCATTGAAAACAATAAATGCAACAATAAATATTTGTATACCCATTAACTCTATTTCTCATATAAATATGTTCATCACACATTCATCTATCATTCACAAACATAACGAATACCAATATGAAAAGATACTCGATTTACACCGCAGTTCTTTTGTTTCTTGTTGTCGTAGGTAATTTTTGTTTCCTTACACTCATCCAATATTTTTGTAAATTCTCATTGCATAGAAATCAATATGTTTCTTAAATTTTAGTGATAAAATATCAAATAAATAACTTCAAAGCGATTGATACTAGTTAAATTATGTGTACTTTGAATTTGCAGGTATGAAGTTAGTGGTATCTCAACCAGGAGTATGCATTGACAATACTTTTATGCCCATATGTTCCAAAGACTTATGTATGCGCATTTGCTATGTAAAATATGGAGTGCATTCTTGGGGAGAATGTAAAAATCCATTGTTCTGTCGTTGTTATCATTATTGCCCAACAAAAGGGTGAAAAAATAAGCCTAACATCTCACACCCTCCACCTGCTTCAAACTTAAAGTTTAATAATGAACTATGTTCGCGCGATGAAGAGTCATATAATGAGTATTAAATTTAGTAAAATTATATTGAAAATTTTCCCTAGCAGAATCTTTTCTATTGTGTTTGGTTATTCAATTTAGGCTAAGTGTAGTGGTGACCGCACAGGCGACCGCCACCTCAACGCCAACTCAACTTTCTCTCTCCTTGACCACACAGAGACCAAACACACGTAATGGTGACCGCAAATGCGACCGAACAATTTTTTTAAAAACATTACAAATTAAAATACGGAAATAAAAATACACGAAAGAAAATACAAGAAAAAAATACGAAAATTAAAAACATGAACTTGTTGGAATTTAAGCATACAACACGGAAACGTTCTAATCTGATTCATATTCTGAATCAGATTTTGCCCCACATTCCAACCTGAATAACTCATCATGAGCTTCTAACTTGAATTTAAAATTACAATACGAAATCTTTATGGTTCTTGGTGTAGAGTCGTAGTCTTGTCCGTTTCTTCTCTAAATGAGCCCAAGTCACGTATATTTTCTCCAAATGCCATCCAAGTGCTAAAACCCTAAAAACAGATGATTAAGCACTTAATCTGGGCATATTTGCATGATTTAAGGGGTTAAATGACCCTGAAATAGTGTATAAAATGACACCTCATCACCAGGTATTGTACTTGTGAGATCTTTCATAGTCAGTGTGAGATCGCCAATGGCATTTGGAGAACAAGACTTCACTATTGCATCAACTTGGTCAAGTTTCCCATTTTTCAGAAAGTTTTTTATGTCTCCCAAATATCCATTTACAGTGCCACCATTAGTATTCACATAGTTAGTGGCGCTAACCCACGGCCCACTCTTAAAATCATCATCCTCACCCACATCTTTAACAACTTTCTGTATATATTCTTGTGTCGACATTAAAGCCCCATCCGAACTAAGAATTAAAACCTTTTCTTTAAGCAGCTTGGCTTGCTGAACAATACCCGCAGAACCGAGTATTATCTTAACTTGATTTTAGTTTGAGTGGGATGTTTCAGTTTGTGTGTTGCTAAAGGGACATAGAGCGGGTGTTAATCGGAGATCAGAATCATCTATATCAAGACCGAGTTCCCAATGATCATCTTGGTTATTGATATCATTTGGTTCGTTAGCCATAGTGCGTATTTGTGTGTGTATGAAAATGAATGATATTTGAGAGATGTTGTGTGAGAAAATAAATGATGGTAAAGGGGTATTTATAAGGGGTATTTTAATTTTTAATAAAATTATAATTAAAAAAAAGTGTTTGGTCTTGTGTGTGGTCTAGGATAGAGAAAGCTGAGTTGGCGCTGATGTGGCGGTCGCCTGTGCAGTCACCATTACACTTAGTCTTAGTATTTTACGTGATTTAAGACATGATTTTGACAATTCTATTACATATTTGACAATTCAATGACTATATAGAAATACTGAGTTGATAAGTCCATGACATCTATTTCATCACTCAGTATTTTACGCGATTTATTATATGATTTTGACAATTCTATTACAGATTTGACAATTCAAATATTATATAGATGCCAATAGAAGTAATTATAACAAACAATAAAAACACTTGTGCTGTTTTAACATGAAATAATAACATTAAAGATACAACTTAATGTATTATTACATTATTTCGTTTAGTATGAAGAATTAGTGATTCTTTGTACGGGCCTATGAAAAATGAATCACGGTTTCCTTCGACACCAACGTTTTGAAAGATCTAACAGGTTGGATTAAACACTTGTAGTGAGCGATGCCATTGTTGGACTATCGCAGCTTCTACTATTGGTTTGTTATCCTTACTGAATCCAAGTAATTTGAGATCATGATCTGCTGGGTATGGAATGGTGAATAGTAGTCTATACGATGAAACAAAACCACCTTCAACTTCTAACGCCCATGCATAAATAATACGACAGTCACCATCACTGAAACTTCCAGAAATTATAAGAGAGTCTCCTAGCTGGGAAATATAGTACAAAGGTGAAAACTCCCCAACTCCTATCTGTTCAGGCATGTTTATTACATGAAAATGGTGAGTAATCAAATCAAATGAATCTAGCATGTAAACTTTGTAGGAAATACCGTCATCGCTATCAAACCTTTCTGAACCAACCCATAATATTTTGCCATCTATAACTGCTTGACCTGATCACTTTATTCTTATTGAAGAACGTGGCAAATAGGCATTATCAAGATTATACCAACATCTGGAGCTTAATGTAAACACTGACACATACCATGGACCTTGACTGTATAAAGGGTAATTTATCTTCAAAAGGGTTAGGTCTAGAGTGTCAGGATGGACACTAAAACCAAATATCATTTTTGGTAAATCCGGTTGAAGCATGTAATTGGGGACTAAGATTCCAACCAATTTTTTTTATGGATGGGTTCCAAAGGAAAAGCATCGAATTTTCGCCATAGGAAAAAAACCATACACCGTCAGATGTTGCAATTGGTGTAAGAAAGTAAAAAAATTAAATTAGAATCTACATGCCTGAAAACTAAATTTTCATCTACAACATAGACAAAACCTTCAATATCATGCTTATAGCTTAAATTAAAACAACAACTATTGTTGTCACGACAACCGTAATTACGAATGAAGTCAAAATTGTCTATGGAAAACTTCCATTGCTTTGACACAGTACAAAATTAAAGTAAAGACTTCACAGGAAGTCTATTCATGATAGCCATTTAAATGTCAAAGGGTATGTTGTTCGACATATTTATGAAATTTAGATTGTAGATAATTTGTATGCTTCTTTTGTGGGCATAAATAGAGTACCATGATAGCTAACTATTATACACGATTTATGACATGATTTTGACAATTCAATTACTTTGTTGCAGACATTGACTTGACAACTCCATGACTTGTATCTCATAACTTAATATTTTAGGCGATTTAACGAGTCCACAATTAACGGCGATACCTCATTATGAAATTGTTGAGATTGGCGGTAGCTACAACTTGTATTGTTGTAAACCATTTGTTTGGCCGCTATCAACCTTCAACTATTTGGATCTTCGTCCCTGGTAATCCAATCACTTTGGCAATATTTTGGGAGGGAATGATGAATAACACTCTCCAGGATGTTACAACAGCAGGTTCCACTTCTAATAACCATGAACAAATATATCAGTTCTCATAATAAATGAGGTTTCTTGAAATTACAGTGAGTTTTCTAGCCTGGAAATATTAGAAACGAAAGAAATGGAAAGTAGGGGTCTAAATGAGTAGGTAAGTCTAATCATTGAAAATTGGTTGGTTATTCAAATAAAAAAGAAAACAGCATTCTGACTTTGTAAGAAGACCATCATCATTAAAAACTTGTTTTTTTAGAACAACCCAGTAAGAAATACAACTACCTACAAACTGCTAGACGCCACCGACTCGTTTAATTATATACCGACACGGGGCAAATGGTAATTCCCAAGAACAGTCCAACTATCCGAGTTCAAAGTATATATTAACACATGCCATGGTCCGTCTCCGTAAAACGGCATACAAATATTCAGTATTGTTGGGTCTAATGTGTCAGGCCGGACACCAAAACCCCAAACAATTTTTTCGATTGCTGGCCTACTCGGCACGTAAGGGACTTCTATTCCAAAAAAAATTCATAAAGATGGGTTCCAAAAAATTGCCCCTACATGAGAACCAAACAAAAAACACCATACCCCTTCAGAAGTTGTAATTGGCGTTAGATTTGAAAGTGGAAACATTGTATTTAAGAGGGGTTGAAGGACATTTGTGCATCTACAGAACACTAAAACAATTCGTTACCACATTGTCTTTAAATTAAAACAACTCATGGCCGTTGTCGAGTCGTTGACGTGAACAGTAATCACGGATGTTAGGTATATTTTTATTTTTTTGTTCCTACTGGTAGGTATGTGTTCCTTGTAGAGTAATTGCTCATGATAGTGTAATAGTTGCTTCTTGCTGGGTTTGTAGTTCTGCTGCTTATGATATTCGTTCTTGGTAGTGTAAAGTAATTACTAAGGATAAGTTTTTGTTTGTTTAACTATAGATAGGGATGAGAAGTAGTAGATAGACTCTTGGAATCGTATTCTAGGGAAAATTTGTTTAGGGTTTCATATCTATAAATGAAACATACGGTTTAGGTTTTGAGGCTATGATTTTTAACAATCAAAACTTTACGATTATGAAAAGATCCATAGAGGATCCAAAGTATTGTTCTTAGTATTCTTCTTTAGCACTGACTATTGTTTTTTTCCGCTTATGTGAACAATAGATTGTTGTTATCAGACTCTCACAGAGTTATTTTGATTTACCATTAGTACTCTATATCCTTCACAGGCTTAAAAGATCTATCTAAGGGCTTTTTGACCAAACAAGTGGTATCAGAGCTGGAGGAGAGTCTTTGTCTGGAAGAATAATTACTACTATTGCTTATTTAAATTCATTACAATGACTGTCACCTGTATCCTACACCAACGTTTACTAGACCATCACATCGATTTCTTCATTATCCATCCAAAACATCCGAACCAGTCTTTTTCTTTTGTCAAACGACTGTACCTGTATTTCAGGCACCAATCTTCTTCCTTGCACAACCTACAAAATTTTAACATCAGTTCCAGCAATATAATTCAACACGGTTTCCAGCATTAATGCCAAATTCCCCCTTTTATTTTTTAAAAAAGGAGGAATATGAAACTTGTGCAATGAAGATGGAATATTGGATTGCTCACACACCTAATACCATCGAACTACTGACCACAAATATGGGGAAACATGTGTTCTTCAAGGAAAACAGAGGAAACGAACAGTGTAGAGATCCAAGAGGCAATAATACCACATAATGATTTCTTCCTCTGTAACTGTAGATGATACAGATTGCTGTTCAACGAGAGATTATAAGCGAGAAATTTCTACTTCAAAGTCTCTACCAGAGGATCTGAGGCTGACTTTCATCACTTGTGATGCTATGGATATCTGGTTGGCGGTAAAGACAGATTTGGACGGAATGAGAGACAACAGAAGATGAGGAAGTCAATGTTAGCAGGATTTTGAGACTTTTAAGATATCATGAATTGAAGGTTTCGCACAAGGGATATGTCAGTTTCAGGAAGGTTGCTGAGTCAAAATGAATAATGCAAGCAAGTCCAGCTAATGAAGACTGCACATGATGTTCCTTAGAGGCTTTACACCCTTCTTGGTCACCAGGTAGCAATCACCCTTAAAGCAACGGGTGGTCTTGTTTCTTAAGCTTTGGATTGATTTATATAACAAGCTTAGGACACTTGAGATTGATGTGAAAGGTGGTTCTAGCTATGATTCAAGAGTTCCTGCTGCTCCTACACACTCAGCGTTCATTAGTGCTGCTAGCACTAATTCCAAGTGGTCAACTGCTGTTCCAAAAAGGTCAACATTCTTCTGTTAACTATACCTACTACTTCTTCCTATACTGTGCTTCAGGAAATGGAAATGTTTTGAAAATGTTCTCTTCACTCCTTTGTTGCTGAAAGTGATCCACAACAACAGATCACTTATGAAGACTTTGACCACATTGGCAAGTTGGATTTGGAAGAACTTGACATCCAAAATGGCAGTGCGGCATATGCTTTCTGTTAGAATAAATAGATTGAAAGAGGCTGGTAGAAAAAAACTCTGTTTAATAACAAGATGCTGCCACGGAGCGTTTGATAAAAGAAGGTAAGGTGCTATCAATGTTCAGAGTTGGGACATTTTGCAAGAGAATGTACAGGGAAGAAGGTGGATTCAAAGACAAGGTATTCTCAATTTAGATCAATAGAACTGGATAAATCAGAAGACCAAAGGCTTTGGTGTCAGTTGATTCAAATGTCAATGGTTCTGACCAGAAAGTGAAGATATGGAGAAAGGTGCTTCTGAAGTATATTTGGGATGATTGCGGATATAGGATTATGGGTGCTGACACTATCATTCAACTGGTGATGGCTCCTGATGGAGTGGTATAGACTAGTGTTTCTGTGTTGGTCCTTGTGTTTGTTGTTCGCTGCTATGGTAATGGTTCTGTTGGTGCTTCTGTTGTGACTGATGTTGGTGCTGATTGGGTTTCTGTTGCTGTAGTGATGCTCTAATGCTGAAACTGAATTTGCATCATGGGGTGTATCCCTCAGTTCAATCTGTTCCTTTTCGGTTGTAATCATATTTTTACAGAACTTAAAAAGGAGTTTGATGATCTAGAAGTGCAATATAAAGAGTATTTTCTCCAAGTCCAAGCATACAAAAGTTCACTTCAAAACTTAGAACAACAGCAGTCTTGGTACCAAAATATCTGGTTAGCTTTAGAAGAGAAAATTAGAATCTTGACTGCAGACCTAGGCAACACCACCAACATGTTAAACTATACTGAAAAATTGAATGAACAGGCTAAACTTGATAATATGAATACCAAGGTCAAACTTGAGGAGTCTAATGCAAGATTTGACAAATGGAAGGAATCTTCCAAAAACCTAGTCAAACTGATCAATAGTTCCATGTCCTCTAGATCAAAATTTGGTTTAGGATATGGAGACACTTTTGGATAGTTGAGGTGTGTTTGATCCTCTGCACTAGTATCTTTGACTCATCTCTTAAGGATGTTATAGGAAACCTCTCTCTGACTGGTTTGTCAAACCTGTTGGAATGCATGCTGTTCCTCCCCCAATAACAGGAACATTCATGCCTCCTTCCAACAAGCCTGACATTGATGATACACCTGTTTAGTATGTTCAAAGTCCAATAATTCATCTGACACTAACTCTGTATCTAATGACTTTGTCTCTTGTGATAACAGTGACAAGTCTTCAGACTCAGAGCCCACTGACTTTGCATCCTGTGTGCCAAGTGTCCAGACCTCAAGCTCCACGACCACTGAATCCTTAGCTTCAGCCTCTAGTTCAGTTGATTTGAAGACTTTACACAAGACTGATGACCTAGGACCATCCAATGTCACTCAAAGTCCTAGTTTTTCTTTTAAGGAGAATGTAAAAGCTCCTAGGAATTTATGTAATAGGAATGGGTCAAACAACATTAGTCTGTGTAAAAACAAGTCTTTTGGTTTTAAGAAATGTTTTGTTTGTGGTAGTAAATTTCATTTGATTCGTGATTGTGATTTTTATGAGAATCAGTTGAGATTGAATAATGCACCTGTGTGGAAAAATGTAGAAAACATTCCCTCATTTGTTCCTAGACCAGCCTATGTTCCTGCTGGTAGTAGGAATAGACCAGCATCTGTTCCTGCTGGTAGTAGGAATAGACCAGCATCTGTTCCTGCTGGTAGTAGGAATAGACCAGCATCTGTTCCTGCTGGTAGGCCATTTCCTGCTGGTTGGCATAATCCTACTGCTCAACCTATGACCAGACCTAAAAGCCATTATTTTCAACAGTTTAGTAGGTCTGGCTCATATAACCAAATGGTTATGGAAGTGGTGGAAGGATGGGATACTGTTGTTAAGACCTTGCAGTTTGTTCTTGGCAAAAGTAAAAGGCATATATTGCATTGGGGATCCAAGAAACAATGGTGGATCTCACAAATCTACAGGGTTTTCCTTCATATTGATCACAATGGCAGGCCCATGCAGTTCTGACGGGGTCCTCATGTATACTAATGTTGTATTTTCTTTTGTACATTGTAGGTCAATCCCCATACAAATTAATTAGAAAAGATTTAGGTAACGTTGATTGATAGTGGTTGTTCAAGAAGCATGACTGGTAATAGGATGATATTGGGTGACTTTGTGAAGATTAAAGGAGGGACTGTCACTTTTGAGGAGTAGGAGATGTGGGTATTATAAAATCATGGTTAAAGGCACAATCAGGACTTCAACTTCAAACTTTGTGGAATGTTTATTATGTGGAGCAGTAATTATAAGTTAATAATAAAAATTTCAGAGACCTTCAATTTGTTTCTCTGTGTCACAAATTTGTGATTATACCAAGAACAAAGTTTTTGTTGACTGAATCTGAGTGCCTTGTCCTCTCCAGGAGTTTAAAAACTACTGATTCAATTCAAGTTGTTATTAGAGTACAAGGAGACACAATTTATTGCTTCAATTTGGCTACATCATCCAGAAAAGTGGAATCAAGTGTTTTTGTTGGCAAAAGCATCTTAGATGATGTCACCAAATGGATAGAAAGGTTGGCTCATGTGAATTCAAAACATGAACAAGCTGTCAAAACATGGACTTGTCAATGGGCTTCTTCATAACTCTTAACATAATGAAACACATACTGTGTTGCATTGCCAACAGGGTTAGAGCACACAAGGATTTACAAGTCATCAATGCAGTCTGCACCATTTCTGAGCCTTTCCAGATACTTATATGGATCTTTATGGTCCTACTTCCATCAGGAGTATGATCACAAGAACTCTTCTTGTTGGTGGGTACAGATGATTTTAGGCAAGGTTTAGCTCGGTATTTCTTTTTGGGGACTAGGATGAAAACTTTTTATCTCTTAGAGATTTTCATTCACTTTTGTTTGAAAACCAGTTGACTCTAAAAGGTTAGGCTATCCGGTGTGACAATGGGACTGAGTTTTAAAAATTCTCCTTATTGAACTCTGTGGTATGGTTAAGGGGGGATTAAAAGGGACTATAGTGTGGCCAGAACCCCTCAACAAAATGGGGTTGCTGAAAGAAAGAATAGAAACCTTCATAGTGAGGACAGCAAGAACTATGTTTCTGACTATAAGTTATACCTTACCCCAAAATGTTTTGGTCAGAAGCAGTTAGTACGCTTGTTATGTTCTAAACAGGGTTTTATTACCTCGGCCCCATAGTAAAATCCCTATGAACTTTTATTCTGGGAAAGTTCCACGTTAGCACTTAAACCTTTTGGCTTCAGGCTGACCATACTGAATACTAGTGATCATTTCGGGAAAATTGAGGGTAAAGCTGATGGATGGTTTTCTTGTTGGGTACTCTGCACATAGGTAAGCTATAGAGTTTCTAATTTCTCCAAACAAAAAGGATCGAAGAAACACTTGAATCTGAGATTATGGAAGATAAACCGAAAACATTCAGAGGATTGGGTCATGCATGGTACTTTGACCTTGACTATTTTGTCAGATTCTAGGTTATACTCGTTCAAGTCAATCAACCTGCAGGTACTTCATGATACTAAACAATATGCAGGTACATATGATGACTCAGATATAGAGATGAGTGATGAGCAATTGATGTTGTTCCTTTTCTTTCTTCTAAACCGTTTTTATGGTCTCGTGGTTAATCCTGTTCTGACTCAGTGGGAGAGCACTTCAGGACTAGAAGAGGAACTTGCTAGGCTTCAAAGACAAGAATTTGAAGCCAATTCTGCAGCAAAGGACACTTGGAATACAGCTGATACGGTTCCTGCTGGTAGTGTATTCTGCTACTGATTCTGCTGGTAGTATTATTCCAGCTGCTGGTGGTTATAGATGTTTACTCTACACCATATTCGTCTTCTATGGTTGAACCTGTTCATGTGCTTGATCACCACTTCCTCCTGGTCCACTTCATTGGATCAAGTGAAAATTCTACTAGATTTCCCTCTCCTTCTGACCTTGCCAATCACATCTCCTCATCTTCAGAGATGGAGGGCATTCACCATCATCCTACTACTGGCATTTTCTCGGAATCTTCATATGATGCTGAATTTGGTGGTTCAATCACAAATTTAGCACCTCACATAGATGTTGACAGTTCCTACATGAAGAGTGCATACTGTGCATCCTATTTCTTTGATTATTAGGGATTTTCTTCACAGTTCTCACTAGGGTATCTTTGAAGAAAATCTAAGTTGGAAGAGGGCTCCTTTGATGGCTATGTGCAAGATCAACAAAGGAACATTCACACAGATATTGACATTGTTGTTTGCTTGTTTTCTCTCTTACTTGAAACCTAGCAGTGTTCGCTCAAGCACTTAATCAATCCTGATTGAGTAGAAGAAAGTTTGCAGGAGGAAATGAAACAGTTGGGTATTCAGGAGGGTTATGGAAGCATGGTGTGCCCTTACCAGAAGGAAAAACTTGCTATTGGACTAAATAGATTCGTAAGAATTAAATAGAGTCGCGAGAGGCGAGAGGTATCGTAAGTGCGCAATAAGCAATGTTGGTGGCTCCAAGGTTTAGGCAAGCGGAGGGGCATTACTTATGATGAATGGTATTTGCTCCAGTGGACTCGGGAATTGAAGCTATGCCGCTTATTTTAGATTTGCTTATACTGGGTTTTATGGTATATCAAATGGATGTCTAAAGAGGCCTTTATCTATGGGGAAATTGTGAAGAAGTTATGTTACTCAACCCTAAAGGATTTGAGGCTCCTTTTCCACCCTAAACATGTGGTACAGAGTGTAAAGCTTTGTATGGCCTACTCAAGCACCTCGGGCCTGGTTATCAAGCTTGTCTACTTTTTGTTAACGGCATAATACAGAAGAGGTTCAATAGACACAACTTCTTTCTTAAGAAGACTTCCAGGGTCCTCATACTTGGAAGGTTTATGGGATGAATAATTTTGGAGCTCCTAATTAAAGCCGGGTGTGATGTATTTGATGGTGCTGTTGAAGGTGAATTTTGAGTATGTGTGCGATGGCGTGAGTTAACATTCTATTTTGGACTTCAGGTAACTCAGAAAGTCAAATGGGATATTTATCAGCCAAGACAAGTATGTCCAGGACATGCTTAAGAAGTTTGATTATGGTGATGTGAGATCTGCAACTTACCACCCTTTGAAGCTCCACCTTAAATCCATGGAGAACTGGCTGAGGCTGTTAATGTTCATTTTATACAGATCCATGATCGGTTTCCCTCGTTGTATTGGACAGCTTCATGGTGGATATTCAGTTTTGCAGTGAGTGATGTTATAGGACACCAGGTCACACCTTTGACTTCCCCCTTAAATGCAGTCAAGAGGATTTTCAAGGATCTAAGGCGACCAATAATTAGGTCTTTGGTACAAAGATCTCCTTTTGTTTTGGATAAGCATCTAGTGATAGTGATATGGCTGGTTCCCATGGTGATCGAAAATCTACAACTGGGGGATGGTCAGATTTTGGGTTGCGAAGGTTAATTTCATGGCAGTGTACAAAGCAGACTATTGTATTACTCTTCAATGAAGCGAGTATGTTGTTGCTGCCAACTGCTGTGATGGTCAGGTACTTTGGATTCAAATCAATGCATTGATTATGGGTTCAATTTTTATGAACACTGTAAGATCTTTATTGATAATCAGAGTACCATATGTATTGTTAAAAAACCCGTCTGTCACCAAAGAACAAAGCACATTAGAATTTGAGGCACATTTTATTAGAGATGCAAATGAAAAAATCTTGTTCAGTGCTTAAAATCCTACTGTGATAATTTGGTGATGTGTTAAACCAAGGCATTTGATTGGGACCATGTTAATCAACCTTGTGGTTCACATAGGGATGATTAATCCCTAGATGCCATGGTTAAGGGGAGGATTTGGGTCTTAGGGTGACTGTTTTTGTTATTATTCTTAGTTCTTAGAAAATAGCAGCTTATAAATTCTAGTTAGTAGATACTTTGGTGTTCTATGTATATGGGAGGTTTTATTTGTGTGAGTCTTGGTTAACATTTCTGCAGGGATATGATTCCTGATGTGTGTGATAAATCATGGAGTGTGTGGCGCTTATTTGATGAGAACATTCACTTATATTTGGATAAGTGTTATTTGGTGTTGCAAGAGTTTCTTATGGGTGGTTTATACTAGGTTTCTTCTGACTGACCATTCACTACTGGTTTGTTGGTCTTAATGGTTACAGCTGGTAGAGTTGTTCGGCTGGGTTTTATTAATTGACTTCGATCGGGTTAAGATCTTTTATTTCAAGGACTAAAATGAGTTATACTTTACTTCAATGTAAAACTGAAACATAGTGGGCATTAATTTGCTAAAAAGGGTATTATTTAAAGGGTTCACGTACTATTGCCCTCTTTTTACAATTACCTTTCACATCAAACCTTAATTTTAACGCCCCACTTTGTTGTTCCACTACTCTCGAAAAGTGCGATGCCTAACTACACACAAGGAGATAAATCGATTGCATATACATCACCAGTACTCTAAACTTAAACCTATTCAAGTATCATTGAATCTATATGGCATCCCTCTAAATACCGCGTTTCGAGCATATTAGGTTGGATTTTTGGTGAAGTCCAAAAGGTCGCACAAATTTGATCAGGTTATTGACTTTTGCTGATTCTCACAGAAGGTATCTAGTGCCATTTTGTGTCTGACCCTTCTCATCTACGACTCCCCCTCATTAAAACAATTCTGGTCTACGACTCAAATTCTTATTTCTGAGGTCTGGTCCAAGCTTTAGGGGCCACAATTGATGGTACTCCTTATACTATCACAGAATCTTTAGTTAGGAGTAGCTTATTGTTAAATGATTCGGAGGTATTAGTAGATATGTCTACTTGTAGAGATTTACACAGGCATGGCCAATCTAGGGTACCCCACAGAGGGAAAAGCTGGACATTTCACAAAGAAACAAATTCTCAACCCTCAGTGGGTGGTTCCTGATTCACACTCTCTTGCTTTGTTTTAAGTACAAAGTCAGGGGAGTAGGGACAATTGGAGTTCCCTGGCCATTGCTTTGATATGTTTGTGTGAGGGAAGGAGTTTAATGCGTATAGTTATATTTTTTTAATGGATGGTAAAATAACATTCAAAACTCAAACAAAAATTTTGATGTAGTTTTCCTATGTTTTTACAGATGATTTTGATTAAAACAAGGACCACCAAAAACCTACAGGGCCTTTTAGACTATCCAGTAAAATGTTTGCCAATATGAGACTGAACTTTTCAAGGGGATCATATGCCCTTGTTAACATCTATGCTTGCTCTGATCAAACTGCGTATAGCAGGTGAAGCTAGGGGAAGCTGACTTGAACCTTCAGTCCTTCTATGTCCCATGAGAATGTGACTGAGACTGCTCTTTCTCATTGCACAAAGTTCAACACACCTAGGCCCAGCAGCAACCAATACTGTTGCTCAAGTGCTAAGCTAGGGTTCATTTTCTGACCTCATAATTTTTGAGTCTACTTATAACTCAAGCACATGTCTCCATTCCTGACCCTGTTACCTTCTATAATGTGGAACATGATGTTTCAGTAGGGTTCCATCGATATCTCACTCCAAGGTCAACTAAAGCTCACCTGCAGGTACAACATCAGGAGGAGCTGCAGCACCCTGAAAAAATAACCGCTTCGTGTTCTTTAGTGAATTCATTGTGCAGGAAAATAGATCTAAGATCCTGATCTTAACTGCTCACAAGTGTGTTTAAGGAGGTTGTTGGAAAATTGATAAAGAAGGTTAAGGAATTAGAGGATAAACTAACAGCAAGAAAGAAAAAGTTTGTTGTGACAGAATCTGACATAGAGGAAGAAGAAGAGCAGGATGTTGATCCTCTCATTAAGCTGGCCAAGGCAGCTGCTACTGCTGCTGATGATTCAGCTGTTCCTGCTGGTGATTCCAAGAAGGATGATGTTTCTCCTAGTTCAACTATTCCCTCTGATGCTTTTGCTGGTGGATCATTTATTCCTCCTGGTGACACTACTGGTTCTACTGCTGCTCCTTCTGACAAAGGAAAATCCCCTTTGTTGGTGGAAGAACATCCAGTGAGAAAAAGATCATTCAGACAAAGGAAGAGGACAGGTTGGGCGAAGAGGCCAGCCAACGAAACTTTATGCAAGAAGAGAGGGTGCATTGGAACGAGAGATAGAAGAATATGAAAGAAGAAAGCAACAGGATATGAGGGATTCAGCAAAATATTATATGATGATGATTGGATAAACATCATGGGACAAGTAATGCAAGTCACGGACTTTCTGTGAATCTATTGGTCTGATGTAACTGAGGGATAACTTTGCTGGAACGAACAATGGTCGCTTGATGCAAACGACGACGAGAGTTTGCTGCCTCAGGAGGTTTAGGGACAAGTGTGAATAAAACCTCTGACCTATGCAACAAAAGGGCGTATATGAGAACTTTTATCAAGAATCAAAGCTCCACCATCTATTTACAGGATGGACCATGACGAAGGTAAAGTAATTTTCTGATGATCAATCAAAAGAGAGTTTGACAAAATCCGGGCATACGCTGTTGGCGAATTACATCTCAAAACAGAACTATTCAGCAGACGGACTCATTCCTCTTTCCATAAAGAAAATTCACATCCAAAATAATCTTCCCGAGGCTGTTAAAAGTAAAGAAATCAATTATTAACAACTAACTAGATTATTTGTATAATACACAAACAAAAAACATGTGATTGTTCACCTTGGATAGTGGACATACATAGTATAGTTTACCACGGGTTTTAGGTTTATATGATTCTCGCAAAACTACATCTTTGGCTCCACAACAACACGCAAAAGCTTCATATGGCACCATCTTCATAATAATAGTATGATCTATTGGTGGTTGGGATGGTAAGAGTGTGTGTGATATGTTGGTGGTTGTAAAAGGTAAGTATATGGGTATTTATAGGTGGTTTTCAACAGATACTTTTTGCTTTGGGGCTCATGATTTTTAAAAGTACATTATTGAAATTAAAATTACATTACTGAAATTAAAATTACATTACGGAAATTAAAATTAGATTACTGAAATCAAAATAACAATACAAAATTTAATAAATAAAATACGAAAAGGTAAAACAGAAAGCATCCATACTTAAACATTAAACAGATAAAACAACCGACGCAAGTGCTTAGACATCAATACGAATTAGTGATTCTTGTATACCCACATTATGAAACTGTTGAGATGTACAATCGTACACTTGTAATGAGTGAACCATCTGTTGGCCACCGACAACTTCAACAATTGGATCTTCACGTTAGTAAATCCAATTAATTTTGCCACGTTTGGGGAAGGAATGACGAATAGCACTCTCCAAGATGTTACAAAAGTACCTTCCACTTCTAACAACCATGCATAAATATATTGGTTCTCATATAAAATGAGGTTTCTTGAAATTACAAGAGAGTTTTCTAGCTTGGAAATAAAAAATGTTTTTAGAAGTTGGTTTCTTAAGTCATTAGGTATGTCTAATACCTAAAATTGGTGGTTAATCAAATCAAATGAAACAAGCATATAAATTCTGTAAGAAGAACCATCATCATTAAAAAAAACATTTTAGAGCCACCCTAGAAAACACAATTACATACAACAGCTTGCCCCCACGACCGTTTTATTCTGATATCGACACGGGGCAAACGGTGATTCTCGAGAATCTTCCAAGTATCCGAGTTAAAAGTATAAATTAACACATACCATGTTCCTTTGCCGTAAAACGGCATAGAAATATTTAAAAGTGTTGGGTCTTATGTGTCAGACTGGACACCGAAACCCCAAATAATTTATCCTAATGCTGGCTGGCCTGTTACGTAAGGTACAAGTTTGTCAAAAAAAATTCTTATCGACGGGTTCCAAAGAATTGCCCCCATATGATCACGATACAAAAAACACCATACCCCTTTTGAAGAGGAAACTGGAGTCAAATTTCTTAGTAGAAGATTTGTATTTAGTGGGGTGAATGACATTTGTCTATCTATAGAACTCATAAAACCTTTGTTACCTACTTTATAGTTCAAAGTAAAACAACACGTGGCACATTTGCGAGATCCGTAATCACGGATGAAGATGGAACTGTCTATTGTAAACTTCCATAGCTTTGACACACTACGAAACTAGAGTAAACTCTAAACAGGAATTTTATTCATGATTTTGACTTGCATGTCAAAAGGTAGGCAGTCAGACATTGTAAACAAGTTAGAAAGAATTTAATAGAAGAACTCAATGTTAATGTAAAAAGTGTATGATTAGAGTTACAAATTAGGTAATATATAGATGAACATCATTGAAAGTAAATGTCTTTTAGAAACATTGATTTGACTAGTCAATGACATATATATCATCACTTTATAATTTACGCGATTTATGACATGATTCTGAATATTCTATTGCTATTTAGAGACATTGAGTTGACTAATCAATGACATATATATCATCACTTTATAATTTACGCGATTTATGACATGATTTTGAATATTCTATTACTATTTAGAGACATTGAGTTGACTAGTCAATGACATATATATCATCACTTTATAATTTACGCGATTTATGACATGATTATGAATATTATGAATACTTTATAGTATGAAAATTCAATAACTATATATAGCATGAAATGAAAACAGTCTTAACTAAATCTTTAAAAAAATGGAGTCAAATATAAGAAAATTCAAATGTATAATTCATTATAATGAAACGCAACGAGGTGCCATTATGTTAGAAGATTTGACGTACTCAATGTTACATGAAATGATGATGAAGAAATTCAATTTGGAAGCAAATTATTGATTAAATTTATCGGTTAAGCTCGCGTCATTTGACTATACTTTTGATATCACAGACGACTCTGAGGTACGATTTTTTGTTGACTGTGCTTGTAGTTCCACATATCATTTAGCACATTTGTATATTTCTCAACATAAACTAATAGACGAAACTACAAATTTAGGGTCAAACAATCAAAAAAACATGTTCTTTAATTTTTTTGAAATGACAAATGTCAAAAACAACGGCCCATCTAATCAAGACATAAACTCATCTATATTTAATAATAATAATACTAGTATGTCTTTTTTCAACAATGGTCTATCTTTGAATTTTGAACCTAGTGATTTTCAAATGAATGAATCCAGTTATAAAAATGAGCCCCATTTCACAAAGCCAGAATCCTCATTTTCGTTTAGATCAAACAACAAAAACGAAGATGAACAAAATGATTGTGATGATGGTGTAGATGAAAACCCACAACCCATTGACCATAAATGGAGGAAGTTCATGTCCTTTAAGCCTGACATTCCAGAAACACCAGTTTACAAGTCAAAACCTATGATTTCAAAGCATTATAATAAAGAATAAGAAGTTAAACTAAATAATATTTTTGACAATAAGGAAGCTTTAGAGTTGGATATTAGGTTAAAATCTTTAGATGATGGTTTCTAATTTTTAACAAATAAGTCAGCCCCGAAAAGGTATGAATTAAAATGATAGCATTTTAAAGAATGTGATTGGAAGCTTCGTGCTAGACTTTAGGATAATACAGATAAATATTACATTTTATTTCTGAATGATGTTCACACGTGTCTCAAAACTCAAACTTATCCTAACCATCGAAATGCAAACAAAAAAGTCATTGCTCACATTATAACTCCTACGTTACAAGATAGTAAGCGTGTTTTAAAAAGGAAAGATATACAGCAAGATATTTTGTCAGATATTAAATAAATATATCTTACCAACAAGCATGAAGAAGAAAGGATTATGGGCTACAACAGATAAGGGGTTCACCGTATGAATCTTTTGAAATGCTACCATATTATTGTCACAACCTAGAAATAAAAAACCAAGGGACAGTCACATGTATCAAAACAAACGAACAAGGAGTTTTCGAGATGTTATTCATTGCCATTGGTGCTTCGGTAAGTCATGCTCATCTTTTCTGAATAATAAAATAATAGTAGGTGACTATACTATATTTATAATATTTTATTTCAGATTCGTACGTTCGTCAATTATCTATGCCCTATACTTATAATCGATGCGGCGCATTTAAAGGGTCTATACAAGGGAACAAATCTGGTAGTTGTGGGCATGGATAGAAACAACCAAATCGTGCCAGTTGATTTTGGTATATGCAAAGGGGAAACCGGTCCATGTTGGTCATGGTGGATGTTTGTACTAAAAGAATGCATTGGTGATAACCCCAATTTGCTATTCATATCTGATAGGCATCCTGCTATAGCTTTGGTAGTACACAATGAATTCCCTTTAGCCTTTTATGTTGTATGTTGTCGTCATCTAATGATGAACCTGTCCTTGAAAAAGAAAAAAATGAAAGGTCTATTCTGGAAAATATGCAAGGCATATACACCAGATGAATTTACAACCAACATGATCATACTACAGGCTGTTCAGCCTGATGCATACTACAAGCTTTGTGAAGCTGGTCCTCACAGATGGTCAAGAGCGCATTGCCCACTAGTTCGTTACAATTATATGACATCGAATAGTGTGGAGTCTGTTAATGCTGTTACTGTACTAAAAAGAAAGCTACTAGTGTTAATGTTGGCCGAGAAGTATCGTGCAATGGTGCAAGACTGGTACTTTAAACGTCGAGAACTTGCAGGTATTTCTCTTTGAAAACATAGTATAAAACTTCAAATTTTTTCATTATGAACACCTTTATTGATTTTTGTTTATGTATTCATGTAGCAAATATGACGTATGAAATAACTGATTGGGTAGCAAACAAAGTACATAAAATAAAGGACAAAAGCGCCACATGGACCGTTCATGGTGTTAATCAATATCAATACCAAGTTTCGGATGAGCGATATAATCGTGAAGTTAACTTTAAGATAGGCACATGTGATTGTCGCAAATGGCAGCTTTCTAGAATACTGTGTGGTCACGTTATAGCTGTAACAAGGTTTGTGGGTTTGACGGATTGTGTCCAATTTGTTGCAGATTGGTTTAAAAAGACAAATATCAAGGCACTTACGCGGAATCAATTTATTTTGTTGGAAATATGCAAGAATGGGAATTTCCACACCATATTCAAAAAGTTATTGCTCCTCGAATGGACAACCCACAGCCCGGTAGTCCAAAAAATACAAACCGTATACCATCTCAAGGTGAGGAGCTAAGAGTTATACATTGTAGCAAATGCAAACAAGCGGGACACAGACGCGATCAGTGCAATGAACCGTTAGTCGTTGAGCCGCCTATAAACATACGTAGACGACATAATCAAGAAATTCCAAGAAATGAAAAACCATCATTCTACAACCCAGATCTACAGTATCACAACACTTTCCAAAGTTATAACCAATACTCATCACAACCATACGATGAAACCACATAGCCATCACAACCACACATACACATCACAGCCATACGATGGAAATCACACACAATCGGCTCAAATGTATGAACAATATGATTCTCAGCAATATGCATTGCAACATCTAGATGATCTAAACACTAATGGATCAAATAGTTGGTTTAACTCGTTTGGTTTTTAACCATTTGTTTGTTGTTAATTATTTAATATATGTTATGAATGTTGTAATGTATTTCATTTTAAATGTTGCGAATTATGTTAGTACAACAACAGGACATAAAAAATTAAATGTTGGCTTTAAATACTCTGGACAACTTCAATGTCATTGATGAAAAATAATAAATAGGGTTGTGGGTCACACTATATAAACCACATTGTTGTGGTTCAACTTTAACAACAACATTACACTGTTTTCTAAACTTATTTTATATTTCAAATAATGACATTCAAGGTTCTACTACACCATTATGGATGATTCACTAGTCCACCTGGAAGAAAATTTGTTGGTGGGATAGTTGCTACCGTAGATCCTGTAGAGTTGGACAGCTTTTCAACAGATCAAGTGAAATTAATTTTAACAAACTCTTTGAGTTATGATGAAAACTCCCCAACATTTCTTTATTTATTAAAACCTAATTGTAGTCTAGATTCAGGTCTTGTACCTTTGGCTGATGCTATACAAGAGCGCGACATGATACTCACATATACTCAAACTCATCAAAACCGACTACATGTGTACATTTCTTGGGTGGAGATATCCCTACTTGTCGTGGCCAGCCAGCGCAAAGATTAGAGAAACAAAAAGGAAAACCTTCTTGTTCAAAAAAATTATTTGACTAGTTACTAAATAACGATCTTTTATGATTGTTTTGTCGTACTATGATTTACATTTTATATTATCCCATACTTTTTTCATCTACTTTCTTTGTTTTAGGCTGTAACAATAAACATTGAAGTGACAACACAATGAAATGATATATTCAGACAACAAAAAGACTTATCATTTCTGACAACAAAATGACTTATCAACTTTACGCTATACAATTAATATATATACATGTATACAACTATGTGTTTTCAACAAATATATTTCAATTCACACTTCTTTCTTTCATAATATGTCGACATCTAC
>BQNB010063360.1:11028-33204 GCA_026074375.1 Tanacetum coccineum | reverse complement strand
ATATTTACAAATAATAATAGTCAGGTTGTTTTTTAAAGAAACGTTACACCTTGTGGTATAACGTATATGAGAAATTTATTAAATTTACAAAGTTTTTTAAAAAGATGAAAACTGATAAGTTTATTTAAGTGGACATGATTTATTTAAAATTGGGCAAATCACACAAAAAGTCACCAAACTTATGGTCCGTTTTCAATCAAGGTACTCAACTTTTTTTCTTGCACATAAATGTGACAACTTTTTTTTCTAGCCGATTTAGGTTTTTCCTTACATCCTGTTAACACATTAACACTCATTTCGTTATATTTCAAAATTAGTGTTAATTAAAAATAAAGTCTCAAATCGACAATTATGTAAAAATCAATATACATACAATTGTTCTTTCACAAAATCCCAAAAATGAGAATGAAGTATCTGTTGTAAATACATCCATGTATGGTTTATCTTTAAATTGTTGGCATCTCCTTTCTGTTTTATTCGCATGTGATGCTACTGCATTTCAATTCGAGTCATCTAGTTTTTTCAAAAAGCAAACACATAGCCTGCTGTTGATATTGTAGCATTAACCGGTAAACAGCTGAGGATTAACTGAATTAAGCAATCTGCTTACTGAATCACCTTAGAAAATATGCAAATTTTGGTTTATTTGTAACCAATAGTTTAGAAATTTTTGTCTCTAATTTTTGCAAGTATACTGCATTTGGTTAAGCTCGTTTAGCCAGATGTGTAGAAACAACAAATCAGAAGATCATACTTTTACAAAGGTCTTCAATTTAAAGATAAATCATACATGGATGTATATACAACAGATAATTCATTTTCTTTTTTGGGGATTTTGTGAAGCAACGATTCTATGTGTATTGATCTTTGGATAATTAACAATTTGAGACCTTTATTTTTAATTAACACTAATTTTGGGGATATAATGAAATGGGGGTTAATGTGTTAACGGGAAGTGAGAAAAAACCTAAATCGGCTAGAAAAAAAAAGTTTGCCGCCTTTATATGTAAGAAAAAAAGTTGAGTACCTTGATTGAAAACGAACCATAAATTTAGTGTTTTTTTTGTATCATTTGCCTTTTAAAATTTAATAGCTTACAATTTAATTAATTACCTTTTTCTTTCGGCAATTACTTTTACAAGAACTTTTAGTTTAGTTTTTAAAATATCACATTTTCTTGTTATGGGTATAGCCTCAAACAAGTGACACTTGGACTAGACCACAAATTTGTGTTTGTTACTTATGAAATTTTGAACTTTTGCATTTTTTGCAAATCAATGTAACGAGATACATATTCATCACAAATTCACAATAACACAAAATTATTGCCTCTCTAGCTCCTATATCGTTTCAACTACGAATATCAACAACATTTTCTTTGCTATATGCAATTATCTTTTATCGTTGTCTACTTCACATATTTATACGATCACGCGTGCTATCAATCTCATTAGAAATTAAAACATAATTTTGTTCATTTTTTTCTTGTACTTAGTTTATGGCATACATAGGTGTTTTCATGGTTGTGAAGACTGAATAAAGTTTCTCCATTGCTCAACTCTCGAGTTTTCCTAGTATATGTTGGGATTTCATATTGATATAACCATCAATACTTCGAGTACGCATCGAATGAATCTAATTTGATGCATATGAATTAAATAATAATTATAACACATAATTATACTAACCTCGAATCAATTGAATTACTAAGACAATTGATGTGTTCCTTTATCTTAATTTATCTGAGAAAACTCTAAAAGTAATCACAATAAACCACCAACTAAAAGATTGCTTTACAACACTAAAAGTAGACGTCCATAGAATACGCTAGACATACAAAGAGACGAAAGCAAGGAAAATAGTATAAGTGTGACGTCAAATAAAAAATCTAATACACTAGCAAATCGATAAATGCGGAGAGTTGACGAGGGATCGATCAAATTTCAACAACCTAATAAATATATATGATTATAATTTGTAACTTATTGATTTGTACACGGTACACAAACACGTTTTATGAAAATACTAGTAATGGTTTTTTCATTAAAAGCAGAAAATAAGAAAACACCAGAACCAATGGACCATATATTATGGACTTTTTCTAAAGAAACATCATTTTGATTTATAAAAAAACCTATAAATCCTATATATGTATACGAATTTACTTATAATCTTCTAAAACACCTGAAACATACTAGTACTACTTTACATATTACATTACTTACCATTCATTAAATTGACATAAAAAAAAAGTACTTCTCTCACCTTTTTTAAAAAAACAAAAAAATTTTAAAAAAACCCCATTTATAAAATAAAGACAAAAAAAACTAATACGTTACAACTTCATCATCCTCTTTGTTTAGCCACCTCCCACAACAGTTCGGTGACCTAAAATAAAACTTTTGATATTCCGATGACCATAAATGTCAACAAATTTCTTGGACATATCAAACAAACAGCTATTGTTAACAGAATTTCGGCCATTAGCAAGGCCAAAGAAACAAACCCTTAGCTTTGTTAAACATATTTCGGCCATTAGCAAAAAAGGCCAAAAAACGATAACCATCTAGCAGGGTCAGTAAACAAAAACCACTTACGAAACAACGGACTATAAATTTAAACTACAGATTTATACCGTGTTTTTACGGGCCGGGTTGGAAAGGGGGCTAAGCACCCCCACTAATACAAACCCCCTACTGGCTCCGTCCCTGGCTAGAATAGCTAAGTGTTTTTGCTTCACTAATGAAAACAACAAAACACGGTATTCTTGTTTTTGTTTTTATATGTTGTATATCGAATCCCACCATTCAGGAATGAACACAGTCCGATCATCACAATAATGAAGCCATATGGAATCATGTCATATTCTAGCTTTGGTTTTTTAGCTTAGGTATTTTTATTAATTTTCATAGATTTTTGGTATTAATTTTCTTAACTAGGTTCAAGGTTTTCATGTATCATAGATTCATAGTTTTACATTCGTGTATCAAAGATTGTAAAGGTGAATCAATGGGGTTGTATATTCTGTATCATGAATCAAGTTCTTTTATGTATCACATTGTTTATGCGTATCAGTTTGTGAGATGATATACTAGTTTTATTTATGGATGAATTTAACTACAAAGCCTTGTACATGATTCTTATATTATATATTCATGTATCGTTTTGGAAGGTACTGTATCACTTTATTATTAAAACATGTACTAAGAACTATAAGAGAAAAGTCCATAGTCTGTTTGGCTAAAATAAAGATCCAAATAAAGTCTAAGATAGCTACGACAAATTTTTCAACTAAAAAGCGTTTTGGCGAAAATGGCCTCATAGTATAATGTATTTAATTAAATGTCATTTCAGAATTTCTGCAATTAACTGACACATGTCATTCTCAAGTGACTTCCTACACTTCTTACTTTAATACACTATCTTACGTTAACCACCATCTATATATATATATATAAAAGTTAAAATAAAAAGACAAATATTCGTGAGAAGGATAAAAAGAAATTTTTTTTTAAGTTCTCGAAAAATTCCATTAAATCAGGTATGTTGGTGCATAAAACTTTTGTAAAAGAAGTTTTTCTAATTTTGAGTTTTTATACGTTTTTTTAATGCGCAAAAAAAGAAATTTTGATGCACAAATTTTTCGACTTGTTATAGTTTGATGCGCAATAAAATTTTGATGCAAAAAGTCAAAAGAAGTTGGGTACAAAAACGAATTTTTGATGCACAAAAAACTGATTTAATAAATTTTTTTGGGCAAAACTATCCATTTTTTTCGGCAAAACTATCAATTTTTAGAAAAACTTCCTTTACAACTTTTTCATGCACCAACATACATGATCTTGTGAAATTTTTTCAGAATTTTTTGAGAACTTTTTTAAAAAAATAAATCTTTTTATCCTTCTCACGAATATTTTGTCTTTTTGATTTGAGTTCATTATTATAATATAGGATTAGAATCAATATAAAAAGACTATTATTCGTGGAAATGATATAAGATTTATTTTTTTAAAAGTCTTAAAAAATTCTGCAAAAAATTCAAACAAGACGTGTATGTTGGTGCTTGAAAAAGTTGTAAAGGAGTTTTATCTTAAATAAGTGGTAGTTTATGCCGAAAAAAAAATTTTTTTAATAAAAACGGTTTGATGCCATTAGATTATGTTTGAGGATTTGATATTGATTTCTAATTTAGGTCAAATCCGGTTTTTTTGTGCATCAAAAATTGTTTTTTGTACCACAAATTCTTTTTGAACTTTTTGCATCAAAATTTTATTGCGCATAAAACTATAACAAAAGTCGTAAAAATTTGTGCATCAAAATTTTTTGGGTGCTCAAAATTTCTTTTTTTGCGTATTAAAAAAACGTATAAACTCAAAATTAGAAAATAACTTATTTTAACAAAAGTTTTATGCACCAACATACTGATGTTTAATGGAATTTTTTGGAATTTTTCGAGAACTTTTTTATAAAAAAAATTTCTGTGTTTATTCCTTCCACGAAATATTTGTCTTTTTATTTTAACCTTCCTCTATATATATATATATATATATATATATATAATATGCAAACAAGTTGATTATAAAAAAAACATTCAACTACAACTCTGTTCATCTTTTTGGCAAATTTGACATCTTAATTACATTACCTTTTTCAACAATTTGCCTTTAAAAAAAATAGCGATCGTCAACTTATATGTTATCTTGACATAATAAGTTTTAATTATAAATTTTCCGGAAAAAATTTCATTGTTCTATATAACCTCTTAGCTCACCCGACACGGCAATTATATTTCAAGAAAAAAGTGTCCCATGTTCTGTATCATAATTGAATGATCACCTAAGTTGGTGAGAATATAATCAAACGAGGAGTAATAATGATGGTTGTCTTTTTTGACATCCATGAAAACCGCAGAATGATTTTAACATGTTTAAAACGTTAGTCATTGCACCAAGAACACTCATAATTGTAGAACTTTTGGTCTAGACACACTGAATATGTCAAATAAGACAGCTTCGAAGTAGCAAGATAAGATTAAAAAGTACTCCCTCCGTCCCACATTAAGTGTCCACTTGACTTTTTCAAAGTCTTTTTTCTTCAACTTTGACCTTAATGATTTCTTCTTACGTTATATGATACTTGATGCAAGATATATGAATGGATAGAGTTTTGAATATATTTTTCGTTGGTAGAATTTTCATTCAATATTATATAACACAAACAAAAATATTTATGGTCAAAGTTAATAAAAAAAGACTTAAAAGATTCCATTGTGGACACTTAATATGGGACGGAGGGAGTAGAAAATTAAAGCAAAAAGAAATTAAAAAAAAAATATGTCTACATCTCACCTTACCAATACCACGCTTTGACGGGATTAAGTATTGTTTCCCTCCGTCCCACATTAAGTGTCCACTTGACTTTTTCAAAGTCTTTTTTCTTCAACTTTGACCTTAATGATTTCTTCTTACGTTATATGATACTTGATGCAAGATATATGAATGGATAGAGTTTTGAATATATTTTTCGTTGGTAGAATTTTCGTTCAATATTATATAACACAAACAAAAATATTATGTATCGTGCGAATACGCGCTTACAAATATTCATGACAAATCTACTTGCGGATCTCAGAAACAAAATGATAACATGGGCATGTACGTAGTCCAAAGTCCAAACATAAAGGGAGGTGTTGCGCAACTTTTATGTTGATTTTTACATTTTATTGTACAAGCTAATAAAGCGTATTGTAAACACTATGCAACTATGTAATGCATATAGTGAAGTGTATCAATCTAAGACATGTATGTGCAAATCAATTCCTGAACATGAATAGAGTAAAATCTAAATGTTTCAATCAAGGTTCCAAAGTAGAAAAGGAAAAATTGTATCCAAGAAAGATCCAATGTGTGAAATGAGTCGTAGGAAACAAGAATAAAAACATTTCGTTTGCAATATAATTTCCCTGAAGAATACACTTGTTGACTAAGATAACTGTTTGTGGCCTGTGCACTACAATCCTCGAAGTTGATCTCGTTAACTTTTTAAAAGAAGTTTGTTATCCTTAATTGATCTCGTTAACTTTTCAAGGCTTCTGTTAAGAAAAATATAGTAGAACCTGTTTACTTTCATTTGTAATTGTTTACGAGTAATTTTGTATTTTATTTTTCTCCTTAAATTTTTGCTTTTTAATCATTTAATGTTCATTTTTCTTAAAGAAATTCTCTTCTATATCCCAATTTTGGGTTTTAATCAACTTCGTATTACAGCGTTCTGAGGCTCCAAACATCAACAACAAAGCTACGACAACGAAGCACATCAGGTTTCTAAAATCATTACAAAGACGATGTTTTCAACTTCCGCATTCGGCTTGCTACATTATGTCTTCATCAACTAAATTGCATTAGTTTGCATATTAGCATTTTTAAATTCAGTCTCGAAGTTTTACTATTTCATTGCTTGAACTGCGCCGGAGTATTAGAAGATAGGTTATATGTTTGAAGGTCAAGGCCTAACCCTGTTTCAGAAACGGATTACATGCTGTTAGGGTTTTCCGATTTATTTATTTTATAAATAGCATACAAAGAAACAAAATAAATCACGAGATTTTCATCATTTTAAACATAATTCACTTTTCTTAAGGTTTAATTTTCTTTTACTTGAATTTACGTATTCCTTTTTTTTAACAGTACATCAAGTGGTGAAAAAATTTATAAATTCAGGCAACCTCCTAGTAAGACACTAGGATCGAAACACAAAGGACATTAAACGTGTTATTGAACCAACTGATCTAAGTAAACGAGCCTTTCTAAACCTACCTGAGATCCAATTAACACTAAAAAAAATGGGCTTTAATGACAAAAATTTAGTGACGATGTTTAATTTTTGTCACTATTGAGGCCTTATAGTGACGAGAAAAACCCGTCACTTAATTTTCATCATAAGAAACAGGTCAGTGACGAACTTGTTTGTCATTAGGTTTAATCACGAAAAATGTTCGTCACTCACGCTCAAACTCTTTGAACTTCATTTCTTTTTTTATCTAGGACTCAAAAAGTAAAGGGACTTAAACCGTCATAACCCATAAATTTAGAACAAACAAACTGCCACTCTCTTTACACACACTTAATCCTTCATTCACCCCCAAATCGACCCCCCCAAAATCTCCAAATCGTATTTTCTAGGGTTTTAAATTCGTTCAGTTATATCAAATTCACACACGTACATTCAATATTTTAATAATTCACTTGTTTTTAGCTTCTATCAAACACATAGCTCAAAAATCACGATCGCCGGGTGTATCACGTCGACAACATCACCACCAATCAACACATACCACCGGTGTTCCACGCGACACTTTATCTGCTCCTCTCAATCGAAAAAGGTATCTTCATCAATTAGGTTTCATAATTGCTATATAGCTAGATTATCATATTGTGATTTTGTTAGTGGTCTGATAAATTGATTTTAGCTATGTTTGTTTGGTGATTTTGATTAGGTGATATTATTCGTTTAGTGAGTGTATAATACGTGTGCATTTTTTAGAGTGTGCGCAAGTGTTTGCAAAAGCTTTCAGTGAAAGCATTGTAGTTGTGGTTTTTGATTATGCTTGTAATATGTTTGATGGTCACTGTTATTTTATATCTTAGGTTTAATTTCTAGTAGTACTTGTTGTACTCGTATGTGTAGTTATATCAGATCTGAGTGTGTTGATCATTTTCTCGTGCTTTGAGATGTCGAGTTACGTGTTATGCATGTAAGTTACTAGATTGGCATCTTTTAACTGAGTAATGGATTGGATTGCTTGGAGATAGTGAAACAATGATTAAGATCCTGATCCTGAAAATGAACATTTATTTTGTTTTAATTTTTCATGATATTGCTATAGTTTTTCAGGATTGACATTGTGTACTGCTCGTGTAGTAATATGTCGTAAAGTTTATCGTTTATTTCAATTAAATTTTATGTGTCAGCAAACCAGTCATTTAGGGGTATACTTGTGAAGTAAGCGACAAATGTGAAAACAATTAGTGTTAAATGAGATGATTATTCAATTGACGGATGAAAAGATGTTTACTACTTTTGTAATATTGGTTTAGAGACTACTATTTTACTGTGGTGCCGTTTTGTTTAACTGTTGAATTCCTTTTGCCCAAAGATTCATGACGTTGCAACTCATAATATCAGTAGATTTGAATCTCTTTAATGAGAATGAAAAATCTATAGCAAAACAAGCGGCTAAGTTTCGTGTTACACTACAAGGATAAATTGCCATTTATATTTGTACGTAGCGGTTTTCCTCGAGAGGTTGAATCTGTACTTGTGCAACATAGCTTTCGCCCTCGAGGAATAGATATTGGAAATGCTAGAGGTATATGTCATTGTTGCCCGAGCCTGATAAGTTTCTTCCCACTTTAGTTGTAGATTTGCTGGAAAGCTTTCTTGCGTGTCCGTATTTTGTTATTACAAGTTGATTTGTTTTATGCACGGTGTAATTGATGATAGGGTGTGATCTTTTTTCGATGTTGTGCTCTGTTGGAAGTTTGTTGATCTTATTTCTCAACCTTTGGCGTTATGCCTTTGTTAGCAATATCAGTTAATGACTTGCTCTTTTTCTCATTCTAGATGCATGAGGGTAAACATACAACTGAAAAGCAGTTCTTGCCCTAGGTGCAGCTAAGGTGTCAGCTAATGAGATGCCGTAGGTGCCGTCAGGGTTCTTATTTGCTCGGGATCTCATGGTATTCATGTCCAATTAGATCAACTTTGCTAAGCATCTGTAATGTATGTAGGGGTGTTGGCACAGTGTCTTGAAGTAAATGTGTTATACCGAATAGGATAAGATAGCTAACAAAACAGGTTGGCAGAAGAGACGCTCGTAGTCCGGATGTGTTTGATTGGGGTATGGGGGGGGGGGGGGGAGGGGATCGTGAAGTAGTGAATCGACTAAAATTAGTGTAATTCTTGATTGAGGTTCTTTTGGTAGATTATGATATTACTAGTGTGTAATTTACATGCAAAATGAGTAAATGACACCCTTAAATAAACATGTGTGCTTAAGAGTTATTTCAATGTGAGGATAAGATCTGTTACATTTTCACTAGCAATGTCAGATTCAGTTTAGTTTATCTTGAGTTTAGTTAGCATATAGCTTTATGTTGGGGAAAACCTTTTTTTTTTTTTTTGAATCAATAGGGTGATGTTTATGTGAACAAGTTATCGAAGATTTTGTTTAATTTAATTAGGATTTTCAATTTGTATGTGACTTATATATGTACATAGTTAGGTTTGGATTTATTTGTTACTGTTTGTATGAGGTGAATGGTATTTGTTGCAATGCTGATTTGTGAGTTGATGACTTTCTGTTTAGAGGGAACAAATAATTTCGTTGGAAAGGAGAGAAAATGGTTCTATACAGAAGGAATCTCAAAAGGTGAATTTCAAATTTATCAATTTTCCGTACGATATGCATGTGTTTGATTTTTTTTTTTTTTTACTTATTTATGTTGGGTTTTGTAGTTGGCGGAAACGTGAAATAGTACAGTAGATCATATAAAAAAAAATAAAAGAGCTTCGTAGGGAGATAGAAGCTATAAAACAGAAGGCTTCTGTCGAAAAGGCAGCAGCTAAAAAATTTGCTAAAGAATCTATGGAACTAATTCAGGATGAACGTCTTGAGTTGTTGGAATTAGCTGCTTCTAGAAAAGGGTTGCTTCAATAGCTTCACTTGACTATGAAACCTTACAAACTCTTGATTCTTTTCGAGGTACATACCACTTTTTCCCGTCATTAACCATTATATTTGTCTATCGTGAACATCATTGTTTTCTTTTCTTTTCTTTTTTGTATGTTATTTTGATTTGTATTTTAACAATAATATGCACCGAATTCATATTCACGCAGAGAGCAGTTTCGCTGATGGGAATTTGGATCGTGCAGATCGAGACTGCTGTACCAGCAAATGTAGCATATGCGGAAGTAAATTCGTGATCTTTAGAGAGATCACTTGAACTTGCAGTACTCCATTCAACCTGAAAAGATTTTTTTCCATCAAGTGTGCCTATGCAAATGTCGCTATAAACTTTCTTTTGGAATGAAGACATTGCTCCAAGTAACTCTTGCGATTTCAGAATAGGCTAGTTCTTCTATCTCGGGTTAATTAACAAACACATTTTTTAGACATAATTTACTCTATTTACAGAATCGGCGGGGGTTGTGTAATTTGGAAATGGGTCAATAACGGTATAGATAAGTAAAATAAGTCTAAGACCGAAAGGTGTGTCAATCGAGAAGAAACTGGCCAAAGTGAATATTTAAGGTGTACATGTTACTATGTGATGCTAAATTGCGAGTCTTAGTGATTGAGAATTTATTAACATATTACACTTCTTGCATAATATTCCAGCTATATTGTTGATTGGTTTGTCTTTTTAGAGGATGGGTTAATTACAACGTACCAAACAACGTTGCTGTAGCACTAAACTTAATACCAAAGAGCCTTGCTGCAGCACTTTACTCAGTACCAAACAGCCCCAGCTGCCACTATACTCAGTACAAAAATAACCCATTTTCACCATTCGTCTCACAATCTAGAACGGTTTAATGCTTGTATTTAGTCAAGTATTCGGAAAGGGGTACATGGCTTGTTTTGTTCTGTCTTTGTATAGTGGTCCTATGTTTTTTGCTTTGGAAAAAGACCAGGCTTCGGTCTGCGCCGCATTGGTGATGGTTTCTGAGTACCTAAAAGGAGTTCTAGTTTTGGGGGAAGATTTTATGATATAGATTCGGATGGTAGCGTTTGTACTTGTATAGACATTATATGCAGCAAAAATCTCATTTGTTTACCTATCACAAGTACCTCTATGGTTATGCATTAGTTTACAGAGTCTTGAATAAACCTAATTGTTTTTCTTCTAGTTTTTTGTCCGATTTTGTAGTGCTTATCGAACCCCGCTTTGCAAATCAAAGAGAGGTGGGCTCAAGGACACCTATCCTGATGACATACTTGCGCCAGTTTTGGAAGGTTATTTTTCAGCTAGTATTTTTGCTATATCAATGGTTCTGTTTTTGAAGTTATTACGTTTTTTTCTCTATACTTGAACGGCAATGATAGCAGAAAAAGATCTTAATCAAGCTGAAAGTTGGCCGAGGTTCCGTTCTGTCTACAGCCTATTCCATTTTTTAACTATGGAATTATAGGTAACAGCGCCTATGTTTGTTAATGTTTTTTGCCTGATTTTATTTGTACAATCATTCTCAGGAAAGTGAGGTAGAAGGTTGCCTACGACCTAGGAGACTGAGAACGGCTAATTATGATATTACACATATTAAGCGTCAGAGCATGTTTGGCATTCTCCAGAAAATGTAAGTTCATATCTGACATCTGAGTTTTATTAATTAGAATTACTTTTACATGACTATTTAAGAGGCTATATAAATGAAATTTATAGTTAATAAAGAAAAGAGAGTATTTTTAATGGGTCCATATATTTGTCAGGAAAAAAGAAGAATAGAAGACAACATAGAGAGGTTAAAATCAAGTCTTGTGTTGGTCATCTCTATTTTTCATTTGTAACGTTCGTATGTTATCATATCCGTGTAGCAGGGTAGAACTATTCGAAAAAGTCAACAGAAAGAATTTTTATTTGAGCTTTTCACTAATTTAGGTCAAATTTTCTATTCATTTGTTTTCTTTCTGTCAAAATAAACATCCGTGTGTGTGTTGTTTTATCATTTTGAGGTCAATTCTTTCAAGTTAACTATAAGATGTTGTAAGTGTCTCTCTTTCAGATTTACGAATTAATATACATTTATGTGATTTGGAATTTTATTATTTTTATGCAAGGTGGATTATAATACGAAGATTATGCAAGGGGGGGGGGGAATTAAATGATGAAGCTCAAGATTATGATGAAGCTCAGGATTATTTGTAAGTTTTAGTTGAAGTTTAAATGCATGATATAGTTTACCACTTGAGGATTCTTCTTACATGCTTGTTTATCAATTTATACCTTCAGTGAAAACATAATGCTATTAAATCGAGTAAATTGTTGGGATGGATGGATTAAGTGATTTTTTTATTATTGTGACGTATGGATCAAGTATCTTTTGGACCTTTGTCATTTCCGATCTACAAATATGCATTATTAGAAAATTAAGCTAATATTAATTTTTTCGGATGAAGTGACGACGTATTTTCGTCACTATTTGGGACGTTAGTGATCCGTAGTTTCCCGTTAGGTTCACCCAAATAATGACGCTTTTTTTTCGTCACTAATTCCATTAAATAATGACGATTTTAGCCACTTTTGTGATGAAATTAAGTGAAGAAATGGGTTGTCACACACCTTTAAGTGACGACTTTAGTTCGTCATTAATTTAGTGTCAAATTCAATTTCGTCACTAAAAAATTTGTGACTGGTAGTAATTGGTGACGACATATAGGACGACGCGATTTTCGTCATTAAACTGGTTTAGTGACGAATTTTCCTCTAACAGTGACGATTTTCCATTCGTCATTAAAGCCCTTTTTCTTGTAGTGTAAACGACGAGAGCTTGATAGAGTTAGTTATATTGCTAGAGTTATTATTCTTGTTTTTCATTAGTACCAAATGTTATTATATTGTATAATATATTCTCTATGAGCATCCACTTCTGGAATAACTCGCATATGTTGTCATGTTGATTGTCAATTGTAATAAGACTCACTTTGCTTTCACTATTCAAAAGTTGTTGAAGTAGTGCCAAAAAAAGAAATCCACATAAAGTGATTGTATAAAAAAAAGAATAAGATTACAATGCTGCATCATATCGCGTGGGTTGTAAATCCCTCATTGATCTAACCAAATCGTTGTATAACAATGTTTTGATATAACGTGTTGAATATTTCATGGCAAACGGATTTAGAGCAGATTGACTAACTATTTGGACTCAAAAAACTGCTTACACTTATTATGGCAATACATTTGCATTTTTTTTTTTTTTTTTTTGTGGTAGATGCATGCAAAATATTAAACGCAAAGGTATAAGACCTGTTAAATGAGAGTATGGCACTAACTTCAAATAGAGTGGATAAATACAATACTCCCCTACAGTCCTATATTAAGTCGTTCAGCAATGTGAAGACTTTTAAAGTCTTTTTTTATAATTTGACACAATAAAATATTTTAAGTTTGTGGTATATTAAATATATGAACACCGAAAATTCTACAACTCGAAAAATATATTCTAAACTCTATATTACACATATATCTAGATCAAGTATCAATCATAACGTAAAAACAGAAATCATTAAGGTCAAAGTTGAAGAAAAAAGACTTTGAAAAAGTCAAGTAGACACTTAATGTGGGACGGAGGGAGTAATTGTTAGATAGACGCCAAAACATATGAGAACGTAAAGGCCAAAGAGTGTTGACAATGATTGGGTTCGAAAATCCACATATAGATTCATCACTCCAAGACCATTTTTGTAACACATGTTGAATGTTTAATTAAACAATTGTTTGATTACGCTAATAGCTAGCTTTAGCTTAACTTTGTGAAAAGTGGAGCTTTTCTAATCAGTTTTGAGACAGCGACTTGATTAGTTGGAAAAAATAAGTTTAAGTGAAATCATTAATAGGGTTTGCTAATGAAAACCTTCAAGGTTGTGGTCAAAAGTATCATTTTACAATAATTTAGTTGTAACAAAGCAATTCATCCAATTACTAAAAAGGCAGAAATCAGGAAACGAGCTGCCATTAAAATGTTTGTGCCGGGAAAGTGGGGCCGACCCGCCGGAACCGGCCGGAAAACCCGCTCCACCCGCCGGAACACGTTATAACTAATGCCTGCTCCGCCCCGAACTACACCCCGACCCGGCATCCGCATTTAATGCTCACAAATATATCCACTCTCTCCCACTCACTCTCTCTCCCACATCCACCCCCACCCATCTTCCCCATTCTCTCTCACACAGATGTTCTTCCTCCATTTTACGGGATACGTGTTTCCCCCTATTATATTAGGGGTGGCAATTCAGGTCGGGTTCGGGTTGGCGGGTTCGGGTTGACAGGTTGGTGGGTCAGAAAACCCCAACCCGAACCTGACCCATTTAAATAATCGGGTCAGCTATGTCAACCCTAACCTGTTTACACATAACCCGAACCTGACCTATTTAACCCGTATATATACTTGGGTTGACGGGTTAAATAGGTTACATGGGTTGAATAGGTTAAATGGGTTTCGAGTTGACCCATTTAACCTGTTTTATATAGACAAGCTGACACATTACACGGGTTAAATAGGTTAAACGGGTTTACGGGTCAACCCGTTTAACACATATAATAAAATATAAATAATTTTTAATTTTAGAAAAAAAATCTTAAATGGGTTGGCGGGTCGACCCGATTAATTTATTCCCAACCCAAACCTAAACTGTTTAATAAACGGGTCAGATGGGTCGACCCAAACCCAACCCAAAATCTATTAGATTCAACCCGAACCTGTTAATTTTCGTGTCGGTTTTAGATCGGGTTTCGTGTCGGGTCAGAAATTGCCACCACTAGTCGATGATGACGTAGGTCGCTATTATCGTTAGTTTTAGTTTTGAGGCTAGCCTCTGCACCCAATAGACGTAATACCGCACGTATTATGTTACTTTCAAGGAAACAATTGCATGTTACACGATCATTATTCTCCTCTTCTTATCTCCTTTTTTTAGTGAAAAAAAGGGTGTTCATGTTTTAATGGTATTTGGAAGTCTACGATCAAATACTTAAAAACTTGTTGCCTTACTCAGAGTCAACTGGTCCAATACGCCGGCTATTATGAATAGTAACTTAGTAAGTACGGAGTAATTCCCATTCTGACTTCTAAGAAATTGGCACTAAATTTAATACTCCTAACATGTGAACACCCGATCGATCTCCAACTATAAATCATTCCGTATCTTTCTCACTACTCGTCACTTATCAACATCCTTTCTTTCTATTTCTTAAGCACGCACGAGTCGTTTGTAAAATCTTGAGGTCTTTTTGAGTTCGAAACCATGGGAGCCGGGGGCAAAATGAACGTTTTTAAAATAGAGAAAGATGTACTCAAACGTGTTCCCGTCTCCAAACCTCCTTTTGGCATCGGTGATCTAAAGAGAACCATACCACCACACTGTTTTAAACGCTCATTAATTCGCTCTTTTGCATCTTTCTTTCGAGATCTTATTATAATCTATGCCTTGTACTATCTTGCATCAAATTACATTCCATTGCTCTCCCAAACCCTCTCGTACGTTGCATGGCCACTTTACTGGTTAGCTCAAGGTAGTATGCTTTTTGGATTTTGGGTCCTTGGCCATGAATGCGGGCATCATGCTTTTAGTGAATACCAGTGGGTTGATGACGCAGTTGGGTTCTTCATCCATTCGGTTACCATGACCCCATACTTTTCTTTTAAGTACAGTCATGCACACCACCATGCACATACAAGCTCACTCGAGTATGATGAAGTGTACATCCCAAAACGCAAATCCGATACTTTCTTCACCGAAGTTATGAACAACGGACCTGGCCACGTTTTTAATCTTATCATAGGTGTAACCCTTGGTTTACCCTTGTACTTGTTCTTTAACATTTTAGGTCGTGATTATGGAAAGTTTGCAAACCACTTCTTGCCACAAAGTGCTATCTTTAACGACCGTGAGCGTGCTCAGATTGTGCTTTCAGATGTTGGAATTATCACGGTTTTGTATGCTTTGTACCACCATGCAATGACACAAGGTGTTCAATCAACAATTTTCCTTTGTGGAATTCCTTATTCTGGGATGAGTTGTTTCTTTATCATCTTGACTTACCTAAACCACACTCACCCATCACTTCCACACTACGACTCAAGCGAGTGGGATTGGCTAAGAGGTGCTTTATCAACCGTCGATAGGGATTTTGGGATGTTCAATTGGGTTCTCCATGATATGAATCGCACTCACGTGATTCACCATTTGTTCCCAAGCTTACCACATTATCATGCAATCGAGGCTCGAGATGCTGTGAAGCCCATGTTAGGTGAATACTACAAGTACGACGATACTTCGATTCCAAAGGCATTATGGAGAGACACCAAAGAGTGCATCTATGTTGAACAAGATGAGAACACTGAGACAAAAGGTGTTTACTGGTTCTTCAAATAGTTATTTTCCGAATACCATGCACAGAAATGTGAACTCTATCCTGCATGTCGTTCGTACAAGTTTTCATTGTGTATTTTGGTAATAATGCTTTTGTATTTTGGTATACGTCCAATTTTATCTGTTCTAATTCAGATTCCAATGTCATTATATATTTTGTACGCACTTTTCTTTTAATTTTTGTGATTAACAACTAACAAGTTATGTTCGTGTCCATTAAATTGAGAAGATAAAATAGCAAAAATAACCTTTTTCCACAGACATTGAATAAAAAATTAAAATATCCATATTTTTCGGGCGCGAGTACCTGTACAAACTAACTTCTCGCATAGAAAGAGTCAGTGTTTTAAAACCCGGGTTGACGCGGTCGGTTGAACCGGTTGACCTGTGACCCGGTAGGGTGACCGGATGCCGGTTTTGGCCAAAAACCCGGTTGAACCGCCGGTTAAACCGGTTGAATCATGACCCAGTGGCTCGACCGGGTCGATTCAAAAACCGGTTTTTAAAACATTGGAAAGAGTACCAGGTTGAGACTTGCAGGGACAAAACATGAAGTCTCGTGTGGTCACGATCACGAAGCATCTAGATTTTTTCGATGTAGTGTTCATTTTTGAAAAAAAAAAAC
Organism: Tanacetum coccineum; assembly: GCA_026074375.1. NCBI lineage: Eukaryota > Viridiplantae > Streptophyta > Magnoliopsida > Asterales > Asteraceae > Tanacetum > Tanacetum coccineum. The sequence continues at coordinate 16,426 of BQNB010063360.1, read as the reverse complement.
ATGATTTTTTTTAAATTCACTCGTTTAATCAGAATGTGTTTTTAGTGCTACGGTTTAAAAAATTTCATACACCTCGTCATATTTGGTTTTGGTTTCATGACTTTCATCCTTCGAGACGTGCTTATTTTTTCTTAGAATGAGTACCTGTGGGAAATTTCTCTGTATGTGAAATTAATATCGGGCACTAATCTCACCCGGCGTGTGAGAAAATCCATGGTTTCGTTCTTTGTTAAAAGATCATACTTTGGTTAATTTGATATCCGAAAAAAATTTCTTATATAAAAGTTACAACTGAATAAATTAAAGTAGGTTTGTATGTTTAACTGATGTATATATCTTATTTATTTGCGAATAAAAGAAATTGAGTTTAATTACAAGAGCATCGGGTACATGGCGAGTTATTCGTCCGCGGTCCGTCAAGTCAGTCTGTCATATAATATCTTATAATATTCATATTCATATAACACAAAATAAAAAAACGCCATCTCCGGTAATAATTTTATAACACTTATTAAAAAATCTTGTTCGCTCCACTTTTAGACTAAAAAGGAAACATATTATATATATATACTATAAAGCGGTTAAAACGCTGCCTTTTTGGCAGCTCCGCTACAGTAACCGGCCCAATGGGCTTCCAATTTGGGCCGGCCTATTAGGCAATTTTTTTTTTTTTTTTGAAGGCAATGTAAAAAAACCGCTCGGCATAAAATAGAAAAAAAAACTACAAAATATTGACTTATTCAGATAAAAAAATACTCGCGACATGAGGCCCAACACATAAGCCCATGTAAAAAAAAGCAAACTATTAAACATGAGACCGAAAAAATAAACCCGCACAAATAAAAAATAGAAAAGAATAAAAATAAAATTTTAACGCAAAAATTAACCCGCACTATTAAACATGAGACCGAAAAAATAAACCCGCACAAAATACAATTAAAAAACGCCCTGCAGTAACGCGCGATTCTCATTTAAAGCCCATGTTCCCATAAAATTATATTAAAAAAAAACCCGTATAGCCAAAAAAAAGAAACCTTTAAACATAAGCCCCACACATAAGCCCATATAAGAAAAAAAAACAAACTATTAAACATAAGGTCGAAAAAATAAAACCGCACAAAATAAAAAAAATAAAAATAATAATGCCTCGCGTGGAATAAAACGACGTAGTTTTGTTCCACACGCTACAGTGCTCGGCCCTTTGGGCTCCCACTTTGGGCCAACCCATTTGGATTTTTTATTTTTTTTTGTAGGCAATGTAAAAAAAACGCTCGGCACAAAATTAAAAAAAAATTACAAAAATATTGACTTATTAAGATAAAAAAATACCCGCGACATGAGACCCAACACATAAGCCCATATATAAAAAAACAAACTATTAAACATGAGACTGAAAAAATAAACCCGCAAAAAAAAAAATAGAAAAGAATAAAAATAAAATTTTAACGCAAAAATTAACCCGCAGTATTAAACATGAGACCGAAAAAATAAACCCACACATAATACAATAAAAAAACGCCATGTTCCCATAAAATTATATTAAAAAAAAAACCCGTATAACCAAAAAAAGAAACCTTTAAACACGAGCCCCACACATAAGCCCATATAAGAAAAAAATCAAACTATTAAACATGAGGACGAAAAAATAAAACCACACAAAATAAAAAAAAATTAAAAATAGTAATGCCTCGCAACTACGCGAAAAAAATTAACGACCCGCAGCAACGCGCGGGTAATCATGCTTGTTATAGTCAAAATCTATAAGCAATTAGAGGTGATTCAGGGAAACGAGAACATGCTTAACATCAATAACATATGATATTATAAATAGTTCTATTAAATATCATTATGTTATTATCTTGGAATTAAAAATTCAGATTACTAGTTGCATCATAGTCAATGTTTGATTATCAGGCTATCAAAGTTCACATCTACCCTATACAGAAAAGCCATTGATTCGGTGATATAAAAGAAATATAGCAAATAAGTATGTTATATGTTGACGAATATATACTAAAAATGGATCAACTTTTGTTAATCAAAATACTTTGTTTTTGAGTTTCTGAAAGAAATAAGAGAAAAAGTAATGGATCACATATTTATTACTAAGTATAACGCTATAAATGAACCGAACGTACAATGAACATTTTATGAACCGTGCGGTCAATAATTCGTTTATAATCATTTATTCTATACATTGGACACGTCTGACTCTTTTGTGGTTCGTGGATAACAAAAAAAATATATATATATATATAAATAAAATGAATATCCGCGTGACCCCTCCCCCCCCCCCCCCCGGCGATATATATATATTATTATATATATAATTTTTTTTGTCTTGTTAAGTTATAATTATATTTAAAAAAAACCTAAATTTATTTTCGTGTAGATCGCCGAGTGACCCCCCCCATGAAAAATCCGCCCCACCCCCCCCTCCCGCCCCCCCCCCCCCCCCCTTCAAAGCCCCCCACCCACAACACGCACCACCCCCCTCCCCACCTCCCCCCCCCCCCCCCCCCCCCCCCGCGATATACATTTTTTTTTTGTTCCGACTTGTAAGTTATAAATTAAAAAAAAAGGCAAACCCTAATTGTATTTGTAAGTTTTTTTTGTTTGGATTTTAGCATGTAAATCGCGTCCCATGTGACTATACACTTTTTTTTATAGTCTTGTAAGGTATAAATTTAGAGTTTATATTTTGCTTATTGAAATTCAAGATCTCGGGCATTTTTGCGTACATATTTGGATACTCAATTTTTTTATTTAAAATAGTTTATTTGGTTATCTGTGTAGTCTTTGATGAGCTCTACTTAATGAATAAAGATTTACTAAAATTACTTTTAATATGCATAAGATACGATGGTGCAAAATGTGTCAGTTGTTCATTTTCTTAAAAAAATTTAAACCTATATTTTTGCAATTATAAAAGTTGATAAAAGTTGGAATTGAAAGCATAAAAGTTAAAGGTAGTCATTAAAAAGCATTACAACATGAGAATCACCAGATCTCTAGTGGAGTACACAAGGCAACCTTATTTAGACGATATGAAAACATAAAAACAACAACAAACAACCACATACATGGCTAGCAAACTGATGTTAAGCAATAATGCTTTTACATGTCTCTGTAGTTCGTCATCAATTGTCGCTTTTCTTCCATGCTCCTTAGCAGCTCATCCCTGACGCTTTTCAAGTGTACACACTTTTTCATGTCCGCCCCTGTCATGCATCCTAGGGCGTACTTACCATAGTCGATAAGTGGGTGATCGTGCAATACCATCAGATTGTTAATTTCTACCATACGATCTGTAAACCTATCAGCAAAGCGATGCATCAAGGCTAAAATTTGTTCCTCCAAAATAGCTTCTTCATCAAGTGCTTCTTGTAGTTTCGTAAGGACAGTTAACCTAACTTGTTCTGGGTTACTAGCCATGGTAGAAAATGAGAAGATACAATTAATAAGTTGTATGAATGATAAATTTGGTTGTTAGTAAGAGTCCCCAATTTGTGTGTGTATATATAAGCAAAGATTTGAATACATTTGTACCCAACAGTTATTGAATCTAAAAAAAATCTGACGAATTGTTAGATATTTTCCTAAATCGCGCGTAATATTAAGTGATAGACCGCATTGTCATTGAGTTGTCTAATCCGTTGCAGTAATAAACATGTGTGTTGTCAAATCATGTCCTAAATCGCGCGTAATTTTAAGTGATAGACAGTATTGTCAGTGAGTTGTCTTATCTGTTGCAGTAAAAAACATGTGTGTTGTCAAATCATGTCCTAAATCGCGTGTAATTTTAAGTGATAGACAGTATTGTCAGTGAGTTGTCTTATCTGTTGCAGTAAAAAACATGTGTGTTGTCAAATCATGTCATGAATATTGTAAAATGTTCATTGATAAATAACATTGTCATTGAGTAGTTTTATTTGATGCAGAATGAATAACAATCACTTTATTCAACATTTCCTTTGAAAAAATGAATACATAGTAAATAAACCACATAAAATCTAGTAGATTGGCAACCTTATTTAACACGATTGAAAAAAAACAAACAACAACAACACACCTGGTTGGCCTTGTGGTCTTCAGCAACATCATTATATAGTCTATAATGCCATGTAGTTGTTAATGAAGTTTTGCTTTGCAGAAATGCTCCTCAACAATTGTTGTCTTGTTCTGAGTATGCTGTTTGTTGTACGGATATCGTCTTCAAGTGTCATTAGTAGAGCATGCAATCCGTAGCTATTAAGGCTAGTTGTAGGCATACTTTGCAACATTGTTATTTGTACCTCACGAATACGCATTTCCTCTGAATAACGAGTTAAGTTGCACAACAACTGATGTGCAAGTGTTTCCTCAGTTTGAATCTCCCTTTGTAGTTTGAAACAATTGATTGACGTGCTTCATTTGCCAAATAAGCCCTATATAGTTTGTACATGGAGAGAAGAAGTGTGTGTGAGAGAGACAAAAGTCTAATGTAGATGATAAGATAGTTGATATAGGGGAAATAGTATGGTCAGTCTTTATCAATAGACTAAAATAGTCAAAAAGACTTTCAAATCTCGTACATTTATAAGAGATAATAGACATTTTCATGGATTGGTATTTATCAACTGTCATTGACTTGTTTTATTAAGATCGGTACTTAATTATTCAATTGATAGAAAAAAAGGAACAAATGTGTACATTGAACAGACTTTGTTAATACATATTGAGTTACATGAATATTAGTACATATGATTCTTCAAATGTTTACGTTGAACTTCTTTTTATTTTTTCGTTTTTGCATTTGATGTAGATAGCTTAGATCTATCTTTGGTTCTTCCATAGAGCCATTGTTGGGAATCAGCACCGAGCTTAGATCTATCTTTGGACATGATACATTGGTTTCCTTGTCTTTAAAGTGTTCTTGTTCCGCCCATTCAACCATTTGATTGAAAGTGCATTTTCACTTGAGTAGTCAGTTATGATATGTTCATCATTTCTGCCAAGCTAGCATTTGGGAAAATATATTTGGATATAACAAAAATTGACACCAATGTGGTCAACGTAAATTTCCAATTTGTACCACACTATCCTAGTTGTTTCTAAATTTAACGGTTATTAAAAATCCATTGTGCGTTATTTTATAATAAAGAGCATGAATCTTTGTACCCAAAATATTAATCAAATATTGTTTCAGATCTTCTAGTTTCAATCTTGGAATGTTGATGTTGAATGTTCCACCGTTGACGTACATTGTGTTATTTGTGTCATCGAGCATCAATTTACCATTATTATGAACCACAAAATTGAAAACGGTTTACGTGTAGGGTGTAGCATGTTTTGTTTTATTAATAAAACCTAGTTCACCAACTAATTCATAGTAATCGAACTTTTTTTTCTTTCTTTT
>BQNB010063359.1:0-35716 GCA_026074375.1 Tanacetum coccineum | reverse complement strand
TTACAAAGATGATTTGCAACTTGTAGATCCTTGGTGGTATAGTTTTATTCTTTCATATATATTAGCTTCAGGGGAAGAAGCTCGCGCTTATTTTGGTTTTGTCATTATCAACTAGGGGAAGATTGTTGGGAATTATATTTGAGTTGATAAGACAAAACATATGAAAGATGAAGGACTTAAAAGACAAAGGAAGAATTCTTCAAAAGATGGAAGATTTTGAAGATACTAGAAGATCTCCTTAAAAAGATAAAGATAACAAAAGATATTCCTAAATGTTTAAAAGATTTATTTATCTAATGTTTATCTTCCTTTGTAAGTCTCGGATTCCTTATGTTATAAAAGGAGGTTCCAGGCGTGTAGTTTAAAAGTACACAGAAAAACGTGTGTGTGTATCTCAAGGGAAAATGTAGACGTCTAGTGTTTAGTGTTTAGCCTCAAGGTCAAGGTAACTTGATCCTGTTACAGTTCATTGATGTAACCGTATTATTTTGATCAAATAATATTGCGGCTTGGAGTGTTATATGGTAAAACCTTGTTCATAACATTGTTCTTTATGTTTTAATTCCACTGTGCAAAATATGTTATCAATGTTATTAATCCTAGATATAACTTCTAAACAAACTTGAGCTAAACGATTCTTAACAGCAACACAATCATAGTAAAGATGCGGACCACCACAAGTCACACAAGTTTCTTCTATAGCTTTAACGGGAGCTGGTGAAGGAGTCTTGTTTTGAAGAAGCATAGCCTTAACGGCATCAGTAAGAGCGGTAATCTCCGGTAGATAAGCGGGAGTAGACAAAGTAGAAGTAGCACTCACTTTTGAAACAACCGGTTTGTTTCTTGAAGTGTGAACTTTCGAATTATTCTCAATAATAGTCAAAGCATCTCGAGGAGTACGGTTCAAAAGATTACCATCGGCGGCTGCATTTAGAGAATCTGGATTGGATTGCATCAACGCATTGTAAAATGATTCAATTTGATGCAATTCCGAAAAACCATGATGTGGGCATTTACAGAGGAGATCTTTAAAACGGTCCCATGCCTCACTAAACGTTTCATCAAACCTATGCTGAAAATTCGTGATGTCATTCTTGAGATTCGTGGTCTTCGAATGAGGAAAGAAATAATTTACAAACTTAGAAACGAGATCTTCCAATGTATGGATAGAACGAGGGGGTTCTTTTTCAAGCCAAATTCGGGCTACCCCCTCAAGAGAAAATGGGAAGAGCATTAACTTGATAGCTTCATGTGGAACATTCTTGTACTTAAGCGTATAAGTGATCTTGTTAAACCAACGAATATGAGAATGGGGATCGTCCCTCTCAAAACCATGAAATTGACTCGAAGTTACTAGTGTAAGTAACCCGACTTTTAACTCAAAATTTTCGGCAAGTATAGCGAGAATAACAATTGCATCTCCGTAACCCTCGGTGGGTGCTTGGAGTAATTCCGACATAGTACGCGTATCCGCCATAGTAGCAACGGGAGTCTCTACAATAGTTCGAAGCTCGGGTTTAACTATTTGCTTGGAACGTCTACGATTACATCGCTTTAGAATCGTGGAAGATTCAACAATTACATTCGATGAAGAGCGGGTGCGCATGCACTAAAAAAATAAAATAAGAGATATAAATCTAAAAGAAAAACATTTTTTTAAACCGATAGTCAAAGGTGCACGGTAGCTCTCTAGAAAATGCACAAAGAAGCGGAGGAGCGGGTAAGCGTGAAGCGTTTTAAAAACCTTCTCCTTTCGGGTCGAAGTTCGTAAGATCAACCCTCCTTAAACCTCTCTTATAGTTTGTTAATCTAAAGGTGAACCGATTAACAATTGACAAAACGGTTTCTTTTGTTGTTTTTTAATTTTTTTTGGTATTTTAAATAATTTAGGAAAAGTATTATTGGTGTTTTAATAAATCCACAAAAATAAATCGAGACAAATAAAATATTTTTGTATTTTTTTTAGTTTTATATAAAAGAAAATGAAAATAATAAAGAAATGTAAAATATATATTCACAAAAAACGATAACTTCACGGGGAAGGATCTTCAATGCACTAATCTTCAAACTTCAACGCGATAATCGTATCACACTTCCCCGGCAACGGCGCCAAAAATTGATTTTTTTATATATATATATATATATACACACACACACACACACACACACACACACACACACACACACACACACACACACACACATATATATATATATACACACACACACACACACACACACACACACACACACACACATATATATATATATATATATATATATATATATATAGTAAAAGTAAATCGGCAAATTACTCTTGTGAAAGAGAAATAAGCTAACTACTAATAAAATATATTTCTGGAAAGTATCAATGAGAAAAGTACCCTTAGGAAAGGATAAAATTCAAATTGTTCCCGGGTCGTTTTCCCAACGAAGCGTGAATATTGAAAATCTTGTTTTGGTTCGTGATCGGGTGCTTGAATAATCGAAATTTTGGTTTTTGAATTCTAAATCTAATAACGCAAAGAGAAAGCATAAAAAGACACGCTAATCTAGGAATTAAGGCAAATTAAAAATCCTAACGACGTTTAAAGCAATTAACAAAACTAATTAATAACTGATAGTAACTAATTAACTAAAAATGACAAAATAAGAGTCTTAAAACTTAAAATGAAAATTTCTTAAACTAAAATGTATTAAACTATTTTTTAAATGACAAAAAATATTTTTTTATTTTAAAACTATTTAGAATGATTTTTATAACACACTGAGACTAAAAATTATATTAAAAATACCAAACCTAATCCCAAAACTATGAGAAAATTACTAAAAATACTAGATACTATTTTTGAGGTTTACAAAGAAAAACAACTCAAAAAGCTAACACCAATAAGTTGCTAAAAATCATTCAGCTAAATAAGCTTAAAACTAAAAAGCATATAAGAAATAAATGAAACAAAGCTATAATAAAAAAGACCCAAGGGCGCAGTGTTAAGGTGTGTGTGTGTGTTAAGGGGAAGGTCACAGGTTCGAGTCCTGTAACTGTCCCTTTTTGCAAAACATTTTTTTATTTTCCTTTTTGAAAAAGCTAAAAAAATAAGCAAAAATAAGCAACTTTAATAAATGGCTTAAGGCCAGAACTTATTAATAAGCTTTGAAAAAGACAATTAAAAGGACAGTTTGCTAGATTAAACTCTTTGACATTTAACTAAACTTTTTGAACTCAATAAGCAATCTAAAGATTAATAAGCTAACCTGAAGACCAATAAGCTAGAAACAGACCCTAACCTAGAATCATTAAGCACCAAGGACTAAAAATTAGTAAATAAAATAAGCTGAAAAGCACCAAAAGACATTTAAGACAGTTTACTCTAAAACATATTTTAAGGACTATTACTAACTTTTTAAGCTAGGAATTTAAACTTATAAGCACTAGGAATAAGCTAAAAACTAAAAACAAATTAATAACTAGATTTTAATAACACAACTAAGCTAAACTTAAACAAACTAGTTTAAGAAATAAGCTAGAAAAGACAAATGAAAATGACAGTTTTTCTCTACTTGTTTTTGGCCTTTTTGAGATGTAAAGACAACTTGCAGCTTAAGTTTTAAGACTCAAAATCATTTTTGACAAGCTAAAAACTTGAAACAGATTTAAATCATACTACAATAAGCTAAAAATACTCAAAATTAATCAAAGTTATGCTAGATTTTAACTACAAATGATCTGCAATATGGGACTTTTAAGAACAAACCAACAAAATAGCTAGACTTGACTGTTATGAGCTAACATGTTTAACCGGCTATTCTAAAAACTCAAAACTCAAAACAGATGTATAATGATGCTAGTGAAACCAATTTGAAGCACAAAAACCACTCCTTAAGTGGACTTTTAAGGATTGCATCAACTAAACAGTTTGAAAAAGTATTGAACTAGCAGACTTGGATTTTTGATAAAGCAAACTACCAAACTTAAAATGCTTATCCTAAGCTTATGAAAACTTGCTTTTAGACTTATTTAAAGCTTATGAAAACTTATTTGACCCCTAAAAACAAGCTGAACACACTTTTATTGCATTACCACTGCTTATCCCAAACACCCCTTTAAAATTTGAAAATCAAACTTTTAAGCTAAAACGGTTCTAAATAAGCTTTGATTTGTAAAAAACATATGGAGTACTATGATTATTGAAGACAAATAAGCAAAAACCTAGGTGAATTAAGCACTAGATTATAAGATAAGCTAATAAGCAATTTTTTCTTAAAATGGACATATTACATTAAAAAAAACTCCAATCAAGCTATCTCTAAACTATAAACTAGATATATTAAGCTATAATAAGACAGATCAAGAAAGTTTTAACAATAATAAGCACATAATAAGCTGAATAAGAAATTAAGCTAAAATAGTAAAAGTGAAGTCCTTTGCTCAAAACAAGGACTAAAAATTGCTCTAAGAGCTTAATCTACAAGCTCCAGCTTATTTACATAAGCTGGTAAAGTACCATAAGCCCTTCCCTTACTGGCTTATCATCCTTACTTAGCTTAAACTGATTTTGAGAGGTGATTTGAGTAAAACACCTTATTCAGTTAAGGTATAAGACAACTTAACTGAATAAGCATTAGCTTGTAAGGTAAATGAAAGCTTATTGAGCATTTTAAGTAATTTTCAAACACATTTTAACCTAAACTGCATAAAAGTAAATCATGAAATTTAACACGAAATTAAATGAAAACTGAATTTTATTAATGATAAAGTGATTACAAGCTATGAAAACAAAATTACAATAAAGAAAAGACAATAAGCTGAAATTTAAGCTAAACTACACTAAAAGCTAGATATCTCTATCTGTGTGATTACAAGCTCTATTTATAGTTGAGGAGAGAAGGTTCTAGGCCATGAGGAGCGTCCTTAAGCTTCTAATCCAAGCCCTTGATCCATAACAAACACTTAATCGTCCATTTAGAGCCCTTAGATCATCTTCCACGTCCTCTAAGCCAATAGGAAACCTTAGGATCGCCAGCATGGCCTGATGTGATGTCAGAGGAGTGCCATGTAGACCTTCTAGAAGAGAGGGGCATGTAGGGAAATTTACCCGTACATTTACTCTTACCAGTGTAATTTTGGGCAAGAAAGTGAACAGTAATATTTAGACGCGTTTTTAATAAGATTGAATTGGATCAGGGTTGGGCTTGTATTTCTTTTGGGCTTATATCATGGGCTGGAATGGTATAGACTAGGTTTTAGGCTTAAGGTACGTATAGTTCAAGTATTAATGAGATGACTTGGCCCATTAAACGGGTACGAGCTGGCCTATTAAAGATAAATACGCTCCCGGCTTCGTTTTCTCACGCTCTTTCAATCTCGTACTCAGTTTTGTCATTTTTAGAATTATTTTTGTCCTTTTGTGAATATCCGTTACGTGCACAACACAATTAACAAAACACACAAATACAATGTATTTTCTATTTGTTTGTGGTCATTATAGGTCTTTTTAGCTTAATATTAAGAAATAAATAATATGTGTTTAAGCACATATCAAAATCCCCCATACTATATCGCTAAATGCGCGAGTCCTTTTACGCAATAGATTATAAATTACACGCATAATAAAAAAACCAAACAAATTCAACACCCTTAATTTAATTACAATTGAAAAGTAGCTAATGTTCATCTAAAAGGGATTAAGAAATCACTAGTTTATAAACGCCATCGTTTTAAAAACCATTTCATATATCTATATATATATATATAATATATATTATATATATATAATATATATATAATATATATATATATATATATATCTATTAATAGTATAATATAAATTTATAACGTTTTATTTTTCATCAAGTGACAACAATGGTATTGACATTATTATTAAATTAAAGCTTAAAGGATCACGAAACAAGACGCACTATATAAATGAGTGTCCAAAAGGATAAATTCATCATCCCCACGATTTTTCACCAGAGGAACAACTTCAACACCAGCTCACGCAGGAAGCCCCAAAGACAAGCATAAAAACGAAATCTTTGTAAATAAAATTTAAGATTCTAAACACTACTCATAAATGTAAATTGTGTACGCATAGTCAAACTTTTCGCTCCCTATACTAAAACCTATAAGAGATTTTATTTTATTATTGGTGACAAATAAATATTGGCCTTATTTTTATAAAGTAAACCCGGTTTAGACTCATAATTAGTGTTTGAAATTCATTATCCTAAAGAGATGATATGGTGAGAATAAGGTCCACCATTAGGTTCTAATTTCACATGATTTTAGGGGTTATCTCTTTTATTTCATCAACCGAAACAACTCAACTACGAGTCCAGAGACGGAGGCTTTATTTAGATAACCCCGGAGTCGAAATATTGCTTTATTCTTCATCTTATTACTATTGCTACATTTTAATCCTTCGGTCCTTTAAACAACTGCCACATCGGTATGCGAGCCGACCATGGTCCAGGAGTCTTATTTCGACCAGGAGATCCTCAACCTTTTTGAAAACTGCCACATCGGTATGTGAGCCGACCATGGTCTAGTAAACTTTTATCAGTCTCGGATTTATTATTATTATTATTACCTCCACCTTTTAAACGACTGTCACATCGGGCGCGAGCCGACCATGATCCAGAAGTCTTATTTCGGCTTCGGTTTATTACATTATTATTATTAGCCAAATTTTAAGTCATGTGGTCTTTTAACTACCTAGACAACGACAGCGAGCCGTCAAGAAGCGGTAGCCTATTTCCCCACAACACTGACAAAACCTCGATATGTACCTTAATTTCACCAGAAGGAATCTCTACGAAGGGATCTAAACTAAGAATCATAAAAACCAAAGTAACTTTATTTATTCAATAATTTTATAACGTTTATTAAGCTGGTGGGAGCAAAAAACCACAATTAACCTCTATGAGCTCTAAAGAGATCCAACTACTCCACGTTTAGCATCTAACTTATATTCAACACTCTATCATTTTCCCGTTCGATGGGGTCGCAAATTTAAAAACTTTTATTAAAAAGATCTATGCATCTTAGTCTAATAAAATCAAGCCATTGTATATTTAAAAGTCAATTATGTAAACTCTTGCAAACTCTTGGCTTTTTCCCTAGCTAGAATTCGCGTTTTAAAGCATCTTGTAAAAAAGAATGGCAAAAAGCTAAATTTATAAATGTTAAGGTGGCAAGCTAGAGCACAACATGCTCGATCAAGTCAAAATTTATTCTTGTTCTCACCATCGGAAAGTCAAACATTTATGTAAAAACACTTTTTTTTTTTTAATTTTGGCATAAAATCAAATATTTTTGGTATTTTTGGAGGCAAAACGGGCAACGTGAAACATAGCAAAATGCAAGTAATACAAATAATAGAAACCCCCCCCCACCCTCCATACTAGAACTAAACATTGTCCTTAGTGTTTTAAAGGGGTCTCTACGTAAATCTAAAGTCGTTTATTAAGTATGCTAATAGATAAACGTTAGTCAATAAGATTTAGGATATCGGATTCCCAAATATAAGCATGCTAAGGATTGAAGCTCGAGTGAACGATGGATAAAACTACGAGCACGAGAGTCTTCCTAATCCGGGGCAATCCTGAACATAAAACACAAGCCACGAAACACGAGAAAGGAAGAGGCGAGCCTCCTCACGTCACACTTATTAGAAAATAGAAAAAGAAGATAGAAACACGGGTTGCCTCCCGAGAAGCGCTTGTTTTTGTTAACCAAGTCACGAGCCTGACTTGGCCCCGAATTTAGTGGTCCATGGGGAAGGTTTGGAGATCCGAGACAACCACGGGTGGTATGTCCTCTCCAAAATAATGTTTGAGTCTATGACCATTTACCATGAAGTTTGGTCAGTCGGTTTGAGATAACTTGATGGTACCATAAGGGAAAACTTGAAGTAACGGTGAATGGTCCCGGTCCAAACGGTATTAAAGCTTGCCCGAGAAAAATCTTATAATCGGGATTGAAGATAAGAACTCGATCACCAACGTGAACAACGTGGTTCTTAATCTGGAGTCAGAATCTTCTTCGTTTTCTCATGTTGTAGAATAAAGAGTTCTCGTAGGCTTGATATAAAGTTCATTAAAATCATTCATTTGAACTTTCCGGTGATTAACCGCCGGACTTAAGATCAAAATTAACAATGCTCAAGCCAAATGCCCTTGTGATCAAGTCGATAGGGAATATTACAAGGCCTTTCCGAACACAAGCTTATCAGGATGCACCGATGGTGTTTTGAATGCAGTACGGGAATGCCCATAAAGCATCAACTAATTATCGGACCACGAAGATCGATTTTCTCCTACGGTCCTTTCCAAGATACTTTTCAAACCACTATTTGAAACCTCCACTTGTCTACTAGTTTGTGGATGATATACGGTAGAAAGACGGTGGGTAAAACTCCATACTAACAAGACCTTTTTGTGATATTGGTCATAGCAAAGTAGAGTACCACGATCAACTAATTATAGCTACTATGAGTTCCAAATCAGGCAAAGGAGATATTCAAGAATTTTACAACGACTCAGGCATCATTAGTGGGGAGCGCTTTTGCTTTCACCCATTTAGACAAGTAGTCAACGGCTACGAGAATGTACTTGTTCCCTCAAGAAGACGGAAATGGGCCCATAAAGTCGATGCCCCATACGTCAAAGATCTCGCAAACTTGAATTGCATTTTGGGGCATTTCGTCCTTTTGGCGAGATTTTGCCTTGACGTAACATGACTCAACATGACTTCCACCATGGTCATGGACAACGGGACATCGCGATAAATAGTTGGCCAATAGAAAACCTGAATACGAAGACTTTCTTACGTGTAGTTCGCACCATGATGTCCCTCTATGGGTCCATTATGGCAAGCCGTGAGGATATCAATGGCTTCTTAGCCATAAACACATCGTCTAATCACTTGATCCGCACATATTCTAAACAAGTAGGGGTCATCCCAAAAATAATGCTTCACATCCTTAAAGAATTTTTTTTTTTGGGACGACATCCCTTTCACTACAAAATTCCCCGCATGGTAATTTGCAACGTTGGCAAACCATGGGGGTACTAGAATCACTATGAAAAGATATCATTTCAGGGGTTCTTGAGAGGAAATGTTTCATTAATTTTCTTTTTCTCGAGATCACCTTGTAGAGGATTTTCTAATCTTGATAAGTGGTCGGCCAGCGAGATCTCCGCTCATTTTTTATCAACGAATTAATGACATCAAATTCTTGGAGAAGGAGAATCCACCAAAGCAATTCGGTAGCATCTTGCTTAGCAAAATATATTTAGAGCCGGAGTGGTCCGTAATACACTATAAGTTTTTGATAAGACTAAATAGACGAATTTTCTCGAAAGCCACAAACCCGACTAATAATTCTATTCCTTTCTCCGTAGTAGTGTAATGAGCTTGAGCATCGATCATAGTCTTGCTCGCATAGTGTATAGACTAAAAATGTTTGGTCTTACGTTTCCCCAGGACTACACCCACCGCAAAATCACTAGCATCACACATAATTTCAAATGGTAGGTCCCAATCGGGGGCAACTAAAATCGGAGCTTCTGTTAATTTTTTCTTAAGTTTCAAACGCTTCAATACATTCTTTCGAGTAAGATAACGGGTTTCTTTTTCTAGAAATGGGTCATCGGCCGGTGCGATTTTAGAGACAATCTTAATAATCGACCGTAGAACCCGACGTGTCCATAAAAAACTTCAACACCTTGAAACGAATTGGATGAGGTAGCTTTGCTATTACATCAACTTTAGCCTTATCAACCTCAATCCTAGATTTTGAAATTTTGTGGCCGAGGACAATGCCCTTTTTAACCATAAAATGGCACTTCTCCCAATTTAGAACTAAATTAGTATCTTTACACCTTTTGAGCATTTTCTCTAAATGGGAGAGGCAAGAAGAGAAAGAATCCCCGAAGACCGAGAAATCATCCATGAAGACCTCCATTGTTTCCTCGATCATGTCGTGGAAAATATCCATCATGCACCTTTGGAACGTGCCCGGAGCATTACATAAATCGAAAGGCATACGTCGGTAGGCAAACATCCCATAAGGGCAAGTGAAGGTGGTCTTATCTTGGTCTTGCGGGTCAATAGAAATCTGGAAGTATCTGGAAAATCCATCTAAAAAGCAATAGTATTCGTTCCCTGCTAAACGTTTAAGCATCTGGTCCATGAAAGGCAGCGAGAAATGGTATTTACGAGTTGCATCATTAAGCTTTCGGTAATCAATACAAATACGCCATCCGGTGACTAGCCTTGTAGGAATCAACTCGTTATCTTCATTCATCACAATGGTCATACCTCCATTTTTAGGCACACAATGAACGGGGCTTACCCAGAGACTATCGGAGATAGGGTAAATCAATTCGGCATCAAGGAGTTTGATAACTTCCTTTTTGATCACCTCATGAATTTTTGGGTTTACCCTTCTTTGATGTTGGACTGCCAGTTTAAAGTCATCCTCCATTAATATTTTGTGAGTACAAAAATAAGGGTCAATGCCCTTAATGTCGAAGATTTTCCAAGCGATGGCACGTTTGTGTGACTTTAAAATCTTAAGAAGGCGGGCCTTATCCTCATCTTTTAAGTTTTTAGAAATTATGACGGGTAATTTATTAGTTCCCTCCAAAAATGCATACTCAAGATGAGAAGGTAGGTCCTTGAGCTCAAGCTTCGGAGGATCATCAATAGAAGATTTTATTACTTTAAGTTCCCTCAAAAACAGTTCTTTCGGAGAAATGAGAGGATGGATCATCATGTAGATAACTTTCTCTAGTAAAAATAGTCTCCCTCCGGATTAAAGGTTCTGCATCATCAATTCCTGATGGAATTGAATCACTTGTAAGACAAGCCTCGATCTCTTCCAAAACGAAGTCACCTACCTCAAAAGGAGTGAGAGTGGGGGAAGAGGTAGTACTGATAGGATCTAAAGACAGAGTGGGATTGCCACTCTTAGAACTATCCGAAAATTCGAGCACCTCTTGAGCATACTCCTCACATGTAACGTCTATGACATCGATTCGATTAACCGATTCATCATCATAAACAATAGATTAATCCTCTAGAGAATGCCCGACATTAAATGTTATGGCTTCATCATTGACTTGAAGAGTTAACTCTTTGACGTGTACATTGATTAATGCTTGTGCCGTCCTTAATAAAGGCCTCTCGAGAATGAGGGGAACCCGAGGATCGACATCATAATCAACGACAACAAAATTAGCCAGAAAATGTAACTTTCCTACTTTCATAAAGACATATTCGGCAACACCAACTGGATAAGCAACCGATCGGTTTGCGAGCTCAAGAGTCATGCGAGTCAGAGTTAAGTTTCCGGAGCAAAAAAAGCTTCTTCGCATAAGGCTAGAGGTCATTCAGTTTTGATGCTAGCAACCAAGATCGCAAAGGCTAAGGCACTCATCTAGCTCTAAAAAATCACAAGGAATGAAAACATTGCAGGGGTCTCCAATTTTTTTATTTTGGCAAGCGTTTTAATGAGCACCACCGAACAATTCATATTTATGGAGTATTTTGCCCAATTCGAATAATTTCTACCTTCTTAGCAAAGAGGACTCTAAAACATATGAAGGAAAACTTAGGATCTGAAGAAGAGCATCCACAAAGCTAAGGTCGAAATGTAATATTTGAAAGATTTGAAGGAACTTCAACATTTGATTATTAGCTTTCTCTCAGAGCTTTTGGTCATTAAGCCTTGAAGGATAAGGTTTCGAAAGTTTAGGATTAGGCTTTAGAACAACATCGGGCTCTAGAGTAGGAACTTGGATAACCGGAGGTTGGACCTGTACGGTACTTCCTGAACTTGTAGTTTTCACCTTGTCCTTTGTCGCCTCTGGTTCACGTTCCACTTCTTTTGGAAGAGGAGAAGAAGTAGTTGGAATCGTAGGTCCATCATAAGAAACACCACTTCGGGTAGTAATAGCTTTCAAGTCACCTCTCGGGTTAGCAACGGTATTACTAGGAAGTGATCCCGAACCCGAGGGACTTTGCATTTTGACAAAAAAACTTGCTCATCCAAGTCATTAGTCTCATTGCTCATCATGGTTTTTAGAGCTCATTATTGCTGATTCTTTCATTGTAGTCTAGAATTCATTCTTTAATTCTGTCTTCATATTACTTATTTGATTTTGCATAGCTCTCATATTAACATCATTAGTCTTTATGTAGCTCGAGAAATCATTCAAAGGTCCAACTTGAGTTTGATTAAGTGGAGCTTGATAATTATGATTTCCTTGATTGAAATGATTCTGATTGTATCCTTGATTCTGATTATACCGGTTCTGATTGTTTTGCACATTCGGTTGAGGAAAACCGGGTGGTCTTATTTGATTGCTAGCACGATAATTAGTTTCTCCTTGAGGACGGTATCCGGGACCTCCTTGATGTAGTCCCCGGGTTGCAAAAGCATTAAAAGTGGTTGCCAATCAGGGTACAAACACTCATAGTAGGATGTGGCGGTCCACCGTTTCTTCTATAGCTTTAACGGGAGCTGGTGAAGGGGTCTTGTTTTGAAGAATCATAACCTTAACGGCATCAGTAAGAGTAGTAATCTTCTGTAGATAAGCAGGAGTAGAAGAAGAAGTAGTAGCACTCGCTTTTGAAAAAACCGGTTTGTTTCTTTAAGTGCGAACTTTTGACTTATTCTCAATAATAGTCAAAAGCATCTCGAGGGATACTGTCACAAGATTACCCCGACCGGCTGCATTTAGAGAATCTTGATCGGATTGTGTCAACGCTTGTAAAATGTGTCGATTTGATGCAATGTCGAAAAACCGTGGTGTCGGCATTTACGAAAGCAGGATCCTTTAAAATGGTCCCATGCCTCACTAAACGTTTCATCAAACCTCGCAGAAAGAATACTGACGACATTCTTGAGATTCGTAGTCTTCGAAGGAGGAAAGAAATAATTAACAAACTTAGAAACGAGATCTTCCCATGTATGGATAGAACGGTGGTTTTTTTCAAGCAAAAAAAAATTCGGGCTACTACCGACCCTCAAGAGAAAATGGGAAGAGCAATTTAACTTGATAGCTTCAATGTGTGAACATTCTGTAACTTAAGCGTAAAAAGTGATCTTGTTAAACCAACGTAATATGGAATGGGGATCGTCCCTCTCAAAACCATGGAAATTGACTCGAATTACAATTGTAAGAAACAGGTCCGACTTTTAACTCAAAATTTTTCGGCAAGTATAGCGAAGGAAAAAAAAATAAAAACCCCCAAAAATTTTTTGGCCATATCCGTAACCCTCGTGGGTGCTATGAGTAATTCCGAAATAGTACGCGTAACGCCGCGCCATAGTAGCAACGGAGTCTCTACAATATTCGAAGCTCGGGTTTAACTATTTGCTTGGAACGTCTACGATTACATCGCTTTAGAATCGTGGAAGATTCAACAATTAAATTCGATGAAGAGCGGGTGCGCATGCACTAAAAAAATAAAATAAGAGATATAAATCTAAAAGAAAAATATTTTTTTAAACCGATAGTCAAAGGTTCACGGTAGCTCTCTAGAAAATGCACAAAGAAGCGGAGGAGCGGGTAAGCGCGAAGCTTTTTTAAAAAACCTACTCTCTTTCGGTCAAGTTCGTAAGATCAACCGACCTTAAACCTCTCTATAGATTGTTAATCTAGAAGGTGATCCATTAACAATTGACAGAAACGTATCTTTGTTGGTTTTTAATTTTTTTTTTGGTATTTTAAATACTTTAGGAAAAGTATTATTGGTGTTTTAATAAATCTACAAAAATAAATCGAGAAAAATAAAATATTTTTATATTTTTTAAGTTTTATATAAAAGAAAATGAAAAATAATTAAGAAATGTAAAATATATATTCACAAAAAACGATAACTTCACGGGGAAGGGTCTTCAATGCACTAATCTTCAAATTTCAACGCGATAATCGTAACACACTTCCCCGGCAACGGCGCCAAAAATTGTAATTTTTTTATAATATATAAAAAGTAAATAATACACACACACACCACACACACACACACACACCCACAAACACACACACACACACACACACACTATATATATAATAAAAAATAGATTTATATATAGTAGAAGTAAATCGGCAAATCACTCTTGTGAAAGAGTAATAAGCTAATCACTAATAAAATATATTTTCGAAAAGTATCAATGACAAAATTACCCTTAGAAAAGGATAAAATTCAAATTGTTCCCGAGTCGTTTTCTCAACGAAGCGTGAATATTGAAAATCTTGTTTTTGTTCGTTATCGGGTGCTTGAATAATCGATATTTTGGTTTTTTAATTCTAAATCTAATAACGCAAAGGGAAATCATAAAAAGGCACGCTAATCTAAGAATTAAGGCAAATTAAAAATCCTAACGGCGTTTAAAGCAATTAACAAAACTAATTAATAACTAATAGTAACTAATTAACTAAAAATGACAAAATAAGACTCTTAAAACTCAAAATGCAAATTTATTAAACTAAAATGCATTAAACTATTTTTTAAATGACAGAAAATATTTTTTTATTTTTGAAACCTATTTAGAAAAGATTTTGATAACCACTGAGACTAAAAATTATATTAAAAATACCAAACCTAATCCCAAAACTATGAGAAAATTACTAAAAAATACTAGACACTATTTTTGAGGTTTACAAAGAAAAATGACTCAAAAAGCTAACACCAATAAGCTGCTAAAAATCATTCAGCTAAATAAGCTTAAAACTAAAAAGCATATAAGAAATAAATGAAACAAAGCTATAATGCAAAAGACCCAAGGGCGCAGTGTTAAAGTGTGTGTGTGTTAAGGGGAATGTCACAAGTTCGAGTCCTGTACTGTCACCGTATTTTGCAAAATATTTTTTTTTTGAAAAAGCTAAAAAATAAGCAAAAATAAGCAACTTTAATAAATGGCTTAAGGCCAGAACTTATTAATAAGCTTAGAAAAAGGCAATTAAAAGGACAGTTTGCTTTAAACTCTTTGACATTTAACTAAACTTTTTGGACTCAATAAGCAATCTAAAGATTAATAAGCTAACTTGAAGACCAATAAGCTAGAAACAGACCCTAACCTAGACTCATTAAGCACCAAGGACAAAAAATAAGCAAATAAAATAAGCTGAAAAGCACCAAAAGACATTTAAGACAGTTTACTCTAAAACATATTTTAAGGACTATTACTAACTTTTTAAGCTAGGAATTTAAACTTATAAGCACTAGGAATAAGCTAAAAACTAAAAACAAATTAATAACTAGATTTTAATAACACAACTAAGCTAAACTTAAACAAACTAGTTTAAGAAATAAGCTAGAAAAGACAAATGAAAATGACAGTTTTTCTCTACTTGTTTTTGGCCTTTTTGAGATGTAAAGACAACTTGCAGCTTAAGTTTTAAGACTCAAAATCATTTTTGACAAGCTAAAAACTTGAAACAGATTTAAATCATACTACAATAAGCTAAAAATACTCCAAAGATAATCAAAGTTATAGCTAGAAATTTAACTACACATTGAATACTGCAATATGGGACTTTTAAGAACAAACCAACAAAATAGCTAGACTTGACTGTTATGAGCTAACATGTTTAACCGGCTATTCTAAAAACTCAAAACTCAAAACAGATGTATAATGATGCTAGTGAAACCAATTTGAAGCACAAAAACCACTCCTTAAGTGGACTTTTAAGGATTGCATCAACTAAACAGTTTGAAAAAGTATTGAACTAGCAGACTTGGATTTTTGATAAAGCAAACTACCAAACTTAAAATGCTTATCCTAAGCTTATGAAAACTTGCTTTTAGACTTATTTAAAGCTTATGAAAACTTATTTGACCCCTAAAAACAAGCTGAACACACTTTTATTGCATTACCACTGCTTATCCCAAACACCCCTTTAAAATTGAAACATCAAACTTTTAAGCTAAAACGGTTCTAATAAGCTTTGATTGTAAAAAACTAAGGAAACTCAATGATTATTGAAGACAAATAAGCAAAAACCTAGGTGAATTAAGCACTAGATTATAAGATAAGCTAATAAGCAATTTTTTCTTAAAATGGACATATTACATTAAAAAAAACTCCAATCAAGCTATCTCTAAACTATAAACTAGATATATTAAGCTATAATAAGACAGATCAAGAAAGTTTTAACAATAATAAGCACATAATAAGCTGAATAAGAAATTAAGCTAAAATAGTAAAAGTGAAGTCCTTTGCTCAAAACAAGGACTAAAAATTGCTCTAAGAGCTTAATCTACAAGCTCCCGAGCTTTATTACATTAAGCATGAAAAGTACCATAAGCCCTTCCCTTACTTGTTTATCATCTTACTTAGCTTAAACTGATTTTGAGCAGGTGGAATTAAGTAAAACACCTTATTCAGTTAAGGTATAAGACAACTTAACTGAATAAGCATTAGCTTGTAAGGTAAATGAAAGCTTATTGAGCATTTTAAGTAATTTTCAAACACATTTTAACCTAAACTGCATAAAAGTAAATCATGAAATTTAACACGAAATTAAATGAAAACTGAATTTTATTAATGATAAAGTGATTACAAGCTATGAAAACAAAATTACAATAAAGAAAAGACAATAAGCTGAAATTTAAGCTAAACTACACTACAAGCAAGTAACTCATATCTGTGTGATTACATAGCTCTATTAATAGTTTAGGAAAGAAGGTGTCAAAGGCCAAGATGAGCGTCCTTAAGCTTCTAATCCAAGCCCTGATCATAACAGAACACATAATCGTCCATTTAGAGCCTTAGATCATCTTCCACTCCTCAAGCCTATAAGAAACCTAATGATCCGCCAGCAAGGCCTGATGTGATGTCAAGGAGAGCCATGTAGACCCTCGTAGAAGAGAGGGGCAGTGTAGGGAAATTAATACCCGTTCATTTACTCTTACCCCGTTACCATGTAAGATTTTGTGGGCAAGAAAGTGAACAGTTAATATTTTAGACGGTTTTTATATAAGATAGAATTGGATCAGGTGTTGGGCTTGTATTTCTTTGGGCTTATATCATGGGCTGAATGTATAGACTAGTTTTAGGCTTAAGTTAACGGTATATTCAAGTAAATAATGAATGAACCTTTTGCCATTAAACGGGTTCGAGCTGGCCTATTAAAGATAAAAACCTCCCGCATTCGTTTTCTCACTCTCTTCTAATCTCGTGCTCGGTTTTGTCCTTTTTGGCTTTATTTTTATCCCTTGTGATATATCCGTTACATGAAAGACACAATTCACAACACAAACGTATACAATGTATTTTTATGTCGTTGTCATTCATTATTGGTCTTTTTAGCTTAATATTAATAAATAAATGATATGTGTTTAAGCACATATCAGATATCAAATTCTCTCCATAATGAATTAAGTTTATGATAATATTTAGAAATTGATAAGTCTTCTTGTTTAAAACTATGAATTTTTTTGCATTAAATTGAAAACAATAGATCCATCAAGCTTATCATAAGTTTCTTTTAATTCAACCCAAACATCAGCGGCATTATTAGAGAAAATTTGACCAAGATATAAATCTTCAGACATAGATACTAATAACCAAGATAACATAATAGCATTACATCTTTCCCACTTATTAGCCAAAGGAACACTAGACTCATAAGCATCTTTCTTACAAGTCCCATCAATAAATCCAGTTCTATTCCTAGTTTGAGTAGCAAGTATCATAGCAGTGGCCTAGACTCTATAATTTTTAGTACCAGTTAACTTAACAAAGATAATGGTACTAACATTAAAATTATTATTATTCAAATGCAAAGGATTACCAAAACCAAGATTACTAATAAGAACCTCATTACTACTACGACCAATCATGATGCAAAATAGATAAACAGAAAACAAATAAACAACTAATCAATCAGAGACAAAGAAAATAGATAAGCAACACACACCCAAGGAATAACAAATGCCTAGTAGAATAAATTAGGTGTGACCAGAGCAGGTTTCCGTACCACTCTTGGTGGCAGGTCAAGGAGTTAATTACACTGTTTGCACTCACTCTACCAAAACACAGTTCCCTTAAGAGAAGAAACCAACACTTACAGAAAAAAGAGAAGCAGCGGAATAGACCAATCACAACCCTCTTAATTCACTTAGTTAAAAGGAATTGTGAAGAACTAGAGCCCAATAAACCAGTATACTATCCAAAAGCTAAAAACCCTAAAAACTTGAAAAAATTAAGGTTTCAAAATTCAAACCCTAATTAAATCAAATCACCAATAACCAAAGACAATACCCACAAATCTGATGAGAAATCAAACCAACTTCAAGCAACCCAGATCGAATTACAATAACCCGAACAAACCAAGATTCAACAAAAAAGTTGAATCAATAGAAGAAAACGGTGATTAAAGCAAAACCCTCAAATTTTAAACCAAAACCCTAAAAATATTTGAAACCATAGAAAATTGATTAACCCACAAATCAAACCTTGAGCTCTAATACCATGTTCAAACTATAAAATAGATATCAAGTAACCCAACTAACCTCCCTTTCGTTCACTTTATTAATAAAAACGTTATTACAAAATAGATTATAGAATCACAAAGTGTGATCTATCAATGTTTTCTAATTGGCCGATTACAAATCAAACCATTACAAACTATAAGATCACAATAAGTGATCAATCAAACGATTACAAGTGATTAGGGTTTATGAAGAGACAGTGAGAGACTTTGAGAGGTTTGAGAAGAAAAAGAGATGGTAAACACGATCCATATGAGAGATTTTATAGAACATTCAACCAACCTAGCAAACTTGGCATCCAAACACCAACTTTAACCCCTGCATAATAAGAAAAGAATAAACAAACCCTCCACAATGATATAACCAGAAATAAGTTTCGATTGTTAAGCTTTAACCTCTGAACTAATAAATAAGGGTGTATTCACAACATATCATTATTGCATTATGTCACCGCTAATTGTATAGTAGATGAAGACTAATTT
This sequence comes from Tanacetum coccineum, assembly GCA_026074375.1. Lineage (NCBI taxonomy): Eukaryota > Viridiplantae > Streptophyta > Magnoliopsida > Asterales > Asteraceae > Tanacetum > Tanacetum coccineum. Next base: position 16,723 of record BQNB010063359.1, on the reverse strand, counting down.
TTTAATAACAAATAATTCAATGTTTTATTTCTATTATTGTTAGTAGGGGCAAGAGTTCTACAATAAAAAATTATATATATGATCTTTAAAAGGATACACACAATTGTGACAAATAATATCATTATATCAAATTAAAATCAAGCATATGAGAAATCTTTTTAATGTTTAAATTGAATAATCCAAAAATATTGCATCCAACTTAAACATTAATCACATAAGTTGGTGTTTTAAATATCATTATTGCATTATGTCACCGCTAATTGTATAGTAGATGAAGACTAATTTTTTAATAACAAATAATTCAATGATAATTATTATATGAAGAAAGAATACCGACGTTGTTTAGTTTTATTTAGAGGTTGTAATTAGAAGTTAGGAGTTTTAAAAGGAGAAAAGATATAATACTTGAAAGTAGAAAATTAAATTGAAGGATTTATATGAAATAATAAAAAAGATTGATTTAGTTTTAAAATGCACGAGGCATTCAGACCCGTGCGATGCACCGGGCTTGTTTTTCAAAAAAAAAAACCTTTTACTAATGTCACGTATTGGATAATTTTAGACCTTGTCAAAGAAGTGCTCGGTTCTCCAACCTACTCATACACAATAACCTTGTCAATCAACCTCGTCACCATGAAATAAGTTTCTAAAACATGTAAAATTGGGATAAACTTAACGATGCATCGTTGTGTGGTGTTTATTTATGAAACTTCAAGTTTTAATTTATATTTTTCCGACTCAACTAAAAACAACACTTTAACGGGTAGTGTACCCGGTCGGAGGTAGATTCGTGGTAAGTAGGGTGTCGAACACTTGAAGCGAGGTTAAATCTCTCAATTTAATAATATTTTGGTTATGTAATCTAAGTTAATTTTAATCTAAGTCAAACCTGTGCTAATCCTATGTTAGTTCTAATCTTAATTCTAACAGGTAAAGGGGTTTCAGCCTGAGAGACTAGCACGGGTTTGGTGGTGACTACAATCAATTCAAGACACTTTAACCCACGCAAGGAAATTAACAAAAGATAAAAGAGTAGTCAAGCCTTATGATAAGAAACTGTATTAGCCATCATTAATCCGATTAGAAGTTGGTTTGTTTATTCAGTAGAATGATTACTTATCTCAAAGTGACATATCATTCTTAGACTTAGGCGGGACTTCATCCTAAGACATAGACACATTAATTCTGTCACAATTAAAGCATCCGCATAAAGCATCCTAATATATTGATTATAATTCATCTTAGGGATTAAAGCAATGGTGATCTTGTTAAACCCTAGCTCATAGAGACTTTACCCACTTACTGCTTAATGGCAATTTATACTCTAGTAGTCCACTTGTCCAACTATCCAATGGAATCAGAATGTTATTTGTTGAATTATCTAGGTTCACCTGCTAGTCAACTTGTTCAATAAACCCAAAGGCAATTTTTCCCGCTTAACAGTTAAGCAGAACAGCGTATCCTTAGCACGATTTTAGAAGGACAATACTTATGATCCTATGATTCTAGATGTATAAATCACTATATGGAGAGCTATCCCGGCATCTAGATTACTTGGTCCGTATCACTAGATCTAGTTGAATGATAGGTCGCATACAAAAGCACGTAAACAAGTATGAATTGATAAACATAAACAAGCATGCAACGATAAATTAAGCAATCGAGATATAAACAAAACCAAACATTCAGATCTTCATAAATAAGGGCTAATAACCGAAGGTATTAGCCTTCAAACATCATAATTAATACAAGAGTAATTGTTTTAGCCAAGGTAAACTAACCGAGTTAACGAATGATACTAAAAACTGAACGATTACAAAAGTATAAGAAATTACACGTTGTCTTCTATGGATTAGAATGTGTTGCAAGACCTCTTCTACTCTTTTTCTCCTCTGAAAATCGACTTTTGTGGTTTAGGTATCGAGAATATGATTTAGCACATTTAAAACTCGTTTTTGAGTTTTGTATTTATAGGGTCTGGAAGTCGGTTCGATACGGCGTATCCAAGGGATTGGATACGGCGTATTGGAGTTTCTTGGAGTAGGGACCACGTTTGATATCTTCCAGAATATTCACATACTATATATCCAATACGGCGTATTGGTCTTCTCTGGATACGACGTATTAAGCTTGTTTCCTTTGTGGTCTTTGGTGAGTACAGGCACGGATACGCCGTATCTTCCTTGATGGATACGGCGTATTGGTTGTCAGAATCATTAATCTTCAAAATATCTTCATTTAAGCTCCAGAATGTGCGCCTTTTGCTAATATTCACCAAGTACTCTATAATTACTACAATTCTCAAATATAAACGATTAAGTAACAATTCTTTGCAATAATTATACAAAATGGGTTAATAACATAGGATAAATGATGCTATAAAATGGACGTTATTTGATGTCATCAAATATCCCCCCACTTGAATCATACTTGTCCTCAAGTAGCCTTTAGAAGTTTATAAAAATGTATCCCTAAGGATATTTTCCGTTAAAGCATTTATTTGATCTATTACAAGTACACAACCAAACACCTCACAAAATAGAAAGATGAAAACACTCAACTAATCTATGTTGTAACATGTATGTGGAAAACTAGAAGGGGAGTTGAATAGTTTACCGCTTTTTGATTTAATGTTTATGTTTGTTTATAAAAACTTAGATTCGACTTTTTGTGAATTCAATACTTGCACAATATGAATAATATAAATAAGTAAGAACAAATAAAGAAATAAGAGATAAGAGTTAGAAAGATCAAACCACAACACAAGGATTTATAGTGGTTCGGTTACGAAGCACCTCTTCGCCCTACTCCACTCCTCGAGCACCTAACTCGAGAGTTTTCTTCACTATGTCAACAAACTCCCATTTGGCGGAGAAAATCATACACAACTTTCGCTTATATCAATTTCCGACACTAAGCTAGATGTTGTAGTTTCTAACTTATTAGAACCAATCTATCACGACTTCACAACTTCTTCACTACTTTCACGACTTCACAACACAACTTCACAACTACACAACTTCTTCACGCCTTAGTATTCTTCACCACACTACTTCACTACTTTACTTCTACTTTCACACCTAACTATCACAACTAGGATGAATCACTAAGATTCAACTATACTTACAACAATCACCAAGATCTATCTACTACACAACTTTACAAGATTTACAAATAATTTACAAGTTATGATATGGATGCAACAAGATTGCAATACACACTTGAGGTGTAATACTTCTTCACTTGATGATGGAAGTATTCTTCTCTTGCACTTGAGGAATTGAACTTGGATCACTTGGAAACAAAGCTTTATGATTAAATGATCAAAGGATTTTAATGAGATGTGTGGGCTGTTTTTGATCAGAAAGAATGAGTGCAAAAGGTGAGAAAATAGTGGGGAAAAGTCCAGTATTTATAGGACAATCTGGAGGAGCGTCTACCTATGGGCGGTCCCCTTAAATAGGTGGGCGGTCCCCTTAAAGATAAGGGGGCCGCCCGTGTATTTAAGGGGGCCGCCCTATGACTAGCGCTCCCAGTTTGTCTTTGTGTATAGAGGAAATTTTCTGGAACATTTCTAGCCATATTTTCTGTGTTCGAAAATTTGAATTTCAAAATATTTATTTTAGAATAAAACATTTTTTTTTAATTTAGAAAATTGTTTTGTAATGTTTTATAAATGTTTACAACCTTCTATAAAAGTGTTGAGGTTTGCATAAAAAATTTTCTTTGATCATAAAATGCATTAAGCATTTATTTATTCATACCTTTATAGTGTGATATAATTTTCAAATGAAAATTACTACTAATTTATTACTTGTTTACTTTAATTTTACATTGAACATTTTATATGTTTTGTGATTATCAAAACGTAAAGAGTGAAAAAATTAATAATGTTTTTAGGCATATTCTTCACAATTGTAACTAATTCGCTCAATTAGCTCCGATCGTGACGAGTATTCGATCATAAGCTTGCCATGAATAACATATTGTACATCCCACCGCTATAGGCTAAGGAGTAACAAGTTTATAAAAGGTAAAATAGTTTTAATATGATAAAGGCTAGGGTTCGATTACTGGTATGTGCCTTACTTACACATACTTTTCTATTAAAAACGGACCTTAAATGACCAAAAAACAGACGAAAAATTGCCAAATATTGTTTGTTTGCATTTGTATTGTGCAGGAAACGGATTATTCACACAAGAACGAAAAACAAAGCAAAATGCGACAAAACAGAGCATGTGTGAAAATAAAGCCAAATCGAAGCCAAAAGGGTCAATCATGCGTCCAAAAAGTCATCATAAAGTTCAAACAGTCAAAGTCAAATGTAAACCCCGACAAAATTTCAAAGTCAAAAGAAAGTAAAGCAAAAAAAATATAACTTGGGACTGTAAATCGCCAAGCCCCAAAGTTAATTTTACAAGGAAACAAGGACAAGGCTGAATTTTGCAATTTAGCTTAAAATCCAAGTAAGAGGGGGCATTTCTGCCACCCTCATACTTGTATTACAAGGGAGATGTTTTTGCAAATGGAGTTATAAGGTTGAGGGCATTCTCCAAACCCTCAACCTTGTACCACACAAGGACGAAAAGAGTGCAACCACTTATACCACTTGGAGGACCAAAAGTTGCAACGCACCCGACCTTTACCCTGTCAACCCCAACCTGTTTATAACAGTTGTGTCCCGCCAAAAACCATACCCAAAACCAAAGCCACTCACGGTAATCCTTCTCTTTTACCTCCACCTTTGATTTAACCCTGGATAAACCCTTTCCCTCCTCCACTACCTCTCTCAAACCCCCAAGCACCTACATGCTGGCGATCCTCACCAATCTCCAACAATTGCACATTTCGATGGCTAAGATGACATGGAAGAAGAATTGAGGGCTAGGATTTGCTCTCTGATTACTCTCACACAACAAAAACATCCTTGCTTTTGTCTCTACAAAGAAACACTGGAAGAAGAAAAGGAAAGAAGACCCAAGACCTAATTTTTTAGTATAAATAGAGCCTTTTGTAAGCCTTTAAGGCATCTTAGCTTAATCTTAGTTAATTGTAATTTTCATTAAGTCATTTTTACTTATTTTAGCTTATAAAACTTTTCTTTCGCATTTGTATTAATTTTAAAGTTTAAAGACAAAATTGAGGTGTTTGAGTCCAAATATCATCTTAAAATCCAAGACTGTTATGTGGTTAATTGTATTAAAGTGGGTTCAAAAAGCTCTTAGTATAGCTTATTTATAAGCTTTCTTCATTAAGTAAACTAAAAAGTTAAGAAGAAATCAAAAAAAAATCTCCCAAAATTACCACAGCTCATAATTTGGATGATAAGCCGGATAGGGCGAGAACGGCTTATGGACCCACTACTTGTTTAAACACAATCCAAGCTTGGTTTGATATTAAGCTCTAATACAATGATAGCTTTGTTTAGGGCTAAGGCTTTGGTAAGTCCTTTTTCCTTCAATTTAAGCTAATTTCCTGCATTTGCTTATTTTTTAGCTTATTTGTGCTTATTTTCTTTTTCAATATGCTTATTTATGTTTAATATTGATGTATGAATGCTTACCTTTAAGACCCTTGGCCTCATTAACCCTAAGTCAGAAATTAAAGGGGTGTTTGGGACAAGGGTTAAAATGGGTCAAATGGGGTTATGGCATGGGTTGGGCAATCAAGTCAGTTTGTAGTAGCTTAATTTAGGTCTACCAGGCAGTTTAAATTAGTTTTTATAAGAAAAATCCAAAAAACCAAGTCCAAATTAGTGATGCTTTCAATCTGTTGGTATTTAGCTTTTTAGATTAGCTTATTTTGTATCTATTTATTGGTATTTAAAATGGCTTTTAGACTTGTATTTGCTAATCATTTTAAGTGTTATGATGCATTAGGTAAGTGTAGCATAATGTGCATTTGTGTTTTGCGAGTTTAACCAAAAATTGTCAGTTAACTTGATCTTGGTAACCAGTCACTTTTTAAGCTCAATTTAGATAAGCCAAAGGAATTCTTAGGTTCTAATTTTTCTTGCTCAAGCTCATTTTGAGCCACTTTCAGTCTGTTTCAAATTGGCAATTGGTTTTGAGCTTATTTTGAAGCTTTACTTGCTGGTTGGTTGCAAAAAGCCCCTAGGCTGAGTTTTTGCATAAAATTTCTCCCTGGTGCCAAGCCTAGTTTAAGCCCATCTTTCTCAGCTTATTTGTGTAGTAAGCATTAAGTTTTCTACATTTTTAGAAAGCCTATAAGCTCTTTAATAAGCCCCCAAAAGCCCAAACCTTAAGACACCTTCTAGGTGGCTTATTTTTTAAGCTAAGAGTTGGCTTTTGGCTGTTTTTTCAAACAGCCTTGAGCTCAAAAGCTCAATTAGCTTATTTGAGCTTTGAGGCTATTGCTTTTGCTTATGTCTTGTTGCTAGGTGTATAAATTGAGTTTAGAAAGCCTTTTAGGAAAATTTAGCTTATTCATGAGCTTTTTTAAGCTTTTTTCAAATCTGCCAAAAAGTCCCCTGGTGCAAAAGCCAGTTTTGACAGCCTCTTTAAGCTGTCATTCAGCTTACCATTTTCTTTCTTTTTAGCATTTTTGGCTAGCTTATAGGATTGTGCTTAAGCCCGCTAATAAGCTCAGCCATTGGGTCTCACTTTAAGGGCTTAAAAATAAGCCCTAAAAGTGCCCCAAGGGCCTTTTTTGCCTGCAGCCCCAAGCCTTTGGCTTATTTGCTTATTCTGCTTATTTCTTTGTTTATAAACTGGCTTTATATTCTTGTTGCCTTATCTATTAGTGTTATCTTAATCTAGGAATGCTTATTTTAGTAGTTTTAGGCAGCTTGATTTAGGGTCAAAAAGTCCATAAACTTAGCTTATTTTTTTTCTTCAGAGTAAAAAAGTGTTCTGCCATCAGTTTGCTTATGTCAGGGCTTATATAGCTTTTCAAAAAGAATTCAAGTTTACAAGTTGCTTTGTTTTAATTTTCATTATTCTAGCGTTGATTTCATTTATAAGTTTTCCAAAAAAAATAAAAATAAAAGGGGAAGGCCAAGGCCCCGGGTGAGCAAGACTCGAACCCGGGACCTCAAAGCCCTCAACCCCTTATAACTCAACAACACACTACAGCTAAGCCGCCCTGGGTCTTTTCTGTTAAGACGATTTGGGCCGCTTGGAATTTAAGGGGTTTTGCCCATTTGCCTTAAATTAGCTATGAGCTTATATTTGACAGTTATTTGATAAGCGGTCAACCACTTATATTTTCCTAGGACCTCGCACACTTTCAAGTATTTTTTGTAAATTTTTTAGATTTTTATAAAATCGTTTAGTATATTTTATAATTTATTTTCTTTCAAAACTTAAAAAAAATCATAAAAAATAAAATATTAATCAGAAAAATACAAATCTTTTTTCTAAAATTTTCTTTTGTCATATATTTTCTAGGAAAAATAGAATTCACATATGTAGTGTCATTTCACACAAAGTTCCACTTTTAGAACGGGATTCTTCCCATTATTGTCCTCTACTCGTTTTTTGGTCAAAACGACCTCCGTTTTAGTCTAGTTACAGTTTAAACTTCGTATTAAGTCCATTTAGAATCTATTTAGCTTAGATCTTAAATTTGATATTCTAGGGCTGAATGTGCCAAAATTTAGTTTAGGCCCTCGTTTCTCGTGCCCGATTTAGGTTTTAAGTTATATAGCTTTCGTTTTAGGTTTTATTTAATCGTTTTTGCATATTTAACTTGTAGACATAGAAAACCAATCATAACCTTGTCATATTCAAACATCGTTTATCAATTCGTCATTCGATTTTCCATTCAAGCCTCGTTGGGACTTAACGACCCGGGAACTCATACTTCCGGTCACATATATATTTTATTTAGTGAATTTTGACTCCTGCTGGTCAAAGGCAATTGGGTTTTGAGTGTTGCTATATAATTATATATAATATATAAATATTGACACTAATCAATACGTCTAACTAAACACAGAATTATCGATACACAATATTTTAAGAGGAGGGCGAAAAAGACCACACAACGACGGGATAGACACATGTGATTGCTCACTCCCACCTTGAATAAGCTAAAGAGTAGGAATAGTAGAGTAATATAGGGTATGGATCTTCTAACTTTCACCAATAGTAATAAACCAACAAGGCAGCTGAGACATGCATACATGTCAGAACGATTGAATAATAGCCATCATTCCGATCACATCCTCATTCGCGTTAAACCATGTTAATGAGTAGATAAAGGGAAATGAAATTATTGTTAAATAAAAATTACCAAAACAAATAGATTACAAGTCTAAAATACAAAGTTTGCTAGACACTTTTTCCCGACCGTTACCATGATAAAGACACAACTATTTACAAACGTCTTGATCATAGATAAAAAAACAACAACCTAAGTTGGCGTTCCCATAACGGTCAACTTCTCAATCATCCCATACTTTACATACTTTACAAGGCAAGTGGCGACATCTTCCACTTTATACAATACTTTACATCATCGATTTGTATCAACGAATAATCCATCCTTTGTGTAATTCCTTCGGTAGTTCCGAAACGATTATCTTCAAACTTTTTTTCTCTTTTTTGTTGTGATTTTTCTGATTTTTTCGATTTTTTAACCTAAACACTATACTATGAAACTCGGTGTAATTTCACCATCTTCACGATCATAATAATTCCGGATAATTCCTTCATTCTTCGGGCGTACCATTAATTGCGATGGTAGTAAAAATACATGAGTTTTGACTATAATATACATTCCCATTTGCGATGTGCAAATTCTTCCAACCGTACCAAAATTGACACAAGACTCCAAAAATACAAACATTACACATTAAGCAACTAGCAACTGTAAAATAAACTTAATCTAACAGGGTAGGCTAAGGTGTAAAGGTGTAACGAAACAAACAATTTGATGTAATTCCTAAATGATTAGCTCTACGGGTTGTTCTAGGGGTATCTTACTCTTAAAGTGAGAGTAAACAAAAGGGTTTATACGGGGGTTAACTAACCAGTGTAGTTAGTTAATAAGCAACATGTAAAGGCATTTTTGGTGTAATCCTAATATTTACCAATTTAATCAAGTTACTCTATCTAAATCCATAGTACTCATCACTGCGGTCTCGAGTGATATACCAAGCCAAGCTCTAAAGTCTACTACATTACCGGCACACTCATATTTTTGTGAAATTTGGGTAAATATTTGGAAACGGATAAGGTTAAATCCTTAAAATATCTAACAAGGGTTATTGTGTGCGGGTTATGTATCAAGTAATTTCACAAAAGTATGCTTGAATTTTTTTTAATTTGAGCATAATTTAAGCATTTTAGTGTGAAAAATAGGACAAGTATACATTCTAATTCCCATCCCCCCACTTGAATTATACAACGTCCTCGTTGTATAGATAAAACATTAAATACGGGAATTAAAAAGAATTAGAATGAGAAACTCCCCTGATATTTGCTCGGTAGATTCTCCATGTTGATTTATTGAGCAAGAATTCGTGTTGAACAGCCGCCTTGAAGTTTCAAGACTCCAACACTTCAAGATCTCCAGATTTGTAAATTCTCCACCAATATTCGTCGATATTTCTTTCACGAGGTCCTGTGTAAAATAGGAAAAACGTGTATTCCTATCTTGGTACCTACGGTTAATTTAAACTAAATAAACTAAATACGGGTCAGTCTGGTGAATACGCCGTATCATGTGCATGAATACGTCGTATTGCCAGAACTGACAATAATGTTTTTAAAGTGCATAAAAAGTAAAGACTGATAACGTCCAGACAACGAAATGCTATTCTATCTCATTATGAATTTATATGTGCCGTTTGGCATTCCGTTCGACCCTAAACGGTATTATAAGGATGGTGTTTATACAGGAATGATTGTGGAGGCCAAGGTAAGTTTTCTGTACTGTATTTAAATTAGGAAAATTGGTCTCCAAGGACGGATACGGCGTATTAGGTTAAAACCTATATGGCGTATCCACTGTTTTTAACTGAAGTTGACTAAGTCAACAAAATTTGCCAATACAGCGTATTAATCAAACACCAATAAGGCGTATCGAGTCTGGGTATAAAAGCCCAACTAATACAACGGATTAAGTTTCATACACACTCTTTTTACTCTCATTTTAACCATGAATTTTTTTTTCTTAGAGAATCAAATTCTTTTCATTTGTGTTACATCTCTCTCGATTCATCACCATGAGCTAATAAACCTAAATTAGTCCTTATTTCCATTTGATTTTCTAATTTCGATTAGGGTTAGGGTTAGGATTTGGTTTCATGGATTTAATGTGTTTGCCGTAGAACCCTTTTGGTTAGACTTTCCCTTACTCCCTTTGAGTTGCAAATGAATATTATTGTTTCGATATAATGGGTTAAAATGGGTAGAAAGGGAAATCCCTTTTCGTTTTTAAACTACAGAGCAATACGGTGTATCCACTCAAATGGATACGACGTATTAACTCTATTTGTCCCAATTTTAAACCTCAATACGACGTATTCAGTAAAATGAATATGGCATATTAATCTGATAAAGATCCTGGACTTTGATTCCCATACGTCGTATTGACTCACATCTATACGGCGTATTGTCTTTAGATCTTTATATACGGCGTATTGTCTTTAGATCTTTATATAGGGCGTATCCAATTATAAATACGTCGTATCCACCCTCAGAACAGAATGTCTAAAATTGTATAATCTTTGTACTATTCTTGTTAATTTTACAGATATGGCTCTTCCACCACGTGATCAGAGGCACCAGTACCTTAGGTACGATGGATTGCAGTACACTGACGCTGACATCACAGATTTTAAGGAGAGATTGGGGAGGATATACAGTAGAGAGATACACCGGGTTCAGGTTGTTGACTTTCAGGGTATGCCCGAGCTAATGAGGGATGTTTTAGATGTTAGGATGCTGATGGAGCATCATGATGATAGAGGGGTTGTAGTTTTTACTAGCCGATCTTGGAGGCAATTGTTTGATATTAGAGGCCCACTAGTTAGGGAGCTCATTCTAGAGTTCCTTAGCACGCTTAGATTTAGAGAGGTATTGCTTGACTTGGATGCTCCTGGTATTATTCAGTTTCAGTTAGGTGGAGCCAGGAGACGCATAAGTTGGAGGCAGTTTATTGTAGCTTTGGGATTATATACGGGGGAGGAGATGGAGTCCCCCGATTTTGCTAGATGCTAGAGCGAGGGTGAGAGGATTGCCCGATTAGAGGAGGAGGTACATGGTATGCGTGAGCTGCTTCAGGGTCAGAGTAAGGTATTGTATCACATGGCCCGAGATTTTTCCAGGTTTGCTACGTGGACTGTTACTAGCCTTACGGGTATGTATGGACTGAGCTGGTGTCGACTTACTCGAGCTATTCTGAGACACTGGCAGAGTACCATAGACGCACTAGACAGAGGACTGGCGAGGCCAGCACTTCCACAGCTCCATAGTAGCCAGACCCATGATACCCATATCCTCTATCCTTTGTTTTTATCTTTTGTACATTTATTATTCATGTCATGATGTATCTAACTTTGAAACAGGTTCTCATATTTTTGTTAGGTATATTATAGGATATGATGTTATGATTTGTTTGCAATGATATAGAACAAGACTGGCAGTAAGTTCAGCACCATAGTTCGTGTGTATGTTACTAAACAGTCTGGGAAGACAGACTCGATAAGAAAATTGAAAATACATTTTGGGTTGTCTCCCGGCAAGCACTTTTGTTTACAGAAAGTATTTAAGTTAGACTTGCCCCAATTTAATCCCATCATTATAAAACAATTTGGGGTCGAACGGGATGCCAAATGACACATAAAAATTCTTGTTTAGGAAAATGAATAACATCCTTTTGTTAAGATGATTCCAAGTCATGATATTAAAATTTAATTCCTTGATAAAAGTTTCAGTTTTGAAAAATTTATTAGATGTATCATGACTTGTTTCCAAAAGCTTATTTCACCTTTATGCATAGGCACCATCATCAGTATTCATTACATTACCCCCTGAAGAGTGTTTGATATCGATTTTATCATCATCATTGTTCTTATCAAAATTTGAATCATCGGGGTAAATTATGTTAAATGGAAATAGATCATTAAAGCATAAAACGTTTTGTTCCTCTTCATCACATTCGGACAATGATGTTTCATCTTTCAAATTAAATGCATCGATATGTTGAGGACTTACAGAAGGTTCAGTTAAGAAACCTAATTTAGACGTTAGAGCATCATCGTAAACAATGGTTGGAAATTCATTCTTAAAATCTTTAAAGAAGTCTAAATCATCAAAATAACTAACCATAGGCTCAGGTGATGGAAGTGAAGGCATGACTTTTTCATTATCATTTTCCGAATCCGTTTTCAAATCATTGGTAGAATTATTTTATAAGAAAACATGTTTTTGTCAAAAACTGCCGTGTAATCTTCATCGTCGGAATCGTTAAATGAAATTCTAAAGTCAATTTCATAGCTAAGAGAACTTACCGTGGGTTCACAAGAAAGTGTTTTTTCAGATGATACCCCATCATTAAAGGCTATAGCTGGGAATTCGGTTTCAACGGATCTGAGGTCGTGAATGTCTTCATCATACTAGATTTTACCATACTTAGCAGTTTCCCAATTAAACACTTTACCACGTTTTCAAGCTTTTTCTTCCTCGAGCCTGATATATTCCTTCATAGTAATGTTCGGATCGTCCATCCTGTAATAATATTACTAGAAAAACTATTAAATAATCAATACGTCGTATTCAGTGAACTGAATACGTCGTATCATAGTGTAAGCAAACAAGCAGGAATATAAACTACTCTAAACTACATTAATCCTAAGGGTTAGATCTAATCTAATAACCAAAACATAAAATAAAAATCAAGATTAATTTTCCCTCCTCGACAATGGCGCCAAAAACTTGATGTGTCGTTGAGTGGTGTATATTTTTATGATTCAAGTTTTAAATTTATATTTTGTCGACTTAACCAAAAACAACACTTTAACAGGAAGTGTACCCGGTCGGTGGTAGATTCGTGGTAAGTAGGGTGTCGAACACTTTAAGCGAGGTTAAATCTCTCAATTTATTTATATATTGGTTATCTAATCGAAGTTAATTCTAATCTAAGTCAAACCTATGCTAATCCTATATTAGTTCTAATCCTAATTCTAACAGGTAAAAGGGGGGTTTCATCTTGAGAGACTGGGACGGGTTTGGTGGTGACTATAATCAATTCAAGACACTTTAACCCCACACAAGCAAATTAACAGAGGATAAAAGAGCGGTCAAGCCTTATGGTCAAGCCATATGATAGAAAATTGTATTAACCAATAATTAATCCGAATAGAAGTTGGTTTATTTATTTAGTACAATGATTACTTATCTCAAAGTGGCAAATCATTCTTAGACTTAGGCGGGACTTCATCCTAAGACCTAGACACATTAATTCAGTCCATAAATTAAAGATCCCAAAAAGCATCCTTATTTATTGGCCCTTTTATTTTTTTTTTAAAATATATCTTATGATTAAACAATGTGATCTTGTAAACCCTAGCTCATAGCAGACTTTACCCACTTACTGCTTAATGGCAATTTATACTCTATAGTCCTCTTGTCCCAACTTATCCAGATGAGGAATCAGAACGTTATTTGTGAATATACTGAGGTTCACCTGCTAGTCAACTTGGTATTTTTTTTTTTTTTTTTTCCCCACCCCCTTCACTAAACCAAAGGCAATATCCGATATTTAGTTAAGCCAGAAGCGTATCCTTAGCACGAATTTAGCAAGACAATATTTATGATCCTATGATTCTAGATGTATAAATCACTATATGGAGAGCCATCCTGGCATCTAGATTACTTGATCTGTATCAGTAGATCTAGTTGAATTATAGGTTGTATATAAAAGCACATAAACAAGTATAAATTGATAAACATAAACAAGCATACAACGATAAATTAAGAAATCGAGATATAAACAAAACCAAACATTTAGATCTTTATAATAATGGCTAATACCCGAAGGTATTAGCCTTCAAACATCATAATTAATACAAGAGTAATGGCTTAGCCAAGGTAAATGAACCGAGTTAACGAATGATACCAAAAACTAGACGATTATAAAAGTATAAGAAATTACGCGTTGTCTCTTATGGATTGGAAAGTGTTCCAAGACCTTTTCTGCTCATTTTCTCCTCTGAAAATTAACTTTTGTGGTTTAGGTATCGAGAATATGATTTAGCACACTTAAAACTCGTTTTTGAGTTTTCTATTTATAGGGTCTGGAGTCGGATCGATACAGCATATCCAGTGTGTTGGATACGGTGTATTGGGGTTTCTTGGAGTAAGGACTACGTTTGATATCTTCCAGAATATTTACATACTATATCTCCAATACGGCGTATTGGTCTTCCCTGGATACGGCGTATTGATCATGTTTCCTTCGTGGTCTTTGGTGAGTGCATGCACGGATACACCGTATCTTCCTTGATGGATACGACGTATTGGTTGTTAGAACAATAATCTTCAAAATATCTTCATTTAAGCTCCAGAATACGCGCCTTTTGTTAATATTTACCAAGTACTCCATAATTACTACAATTCTCAAATACAAACGATTAAGTAACAATTCTTTGCAATAATTATACAAAATGGGCTAATTACATGGGATAAATGATGCTATAAAATAGACAGTATTTGATGTCATCACTTAACTATTTAATTTATTATCAATTAGTAGTAAAACATCTGACATTAAGTAAGCTTCTATAACAAACTAATATGATGTTCCAGCTTATCCCCTTCCATGCTCTCGTGTTTGCAGAGGTGGCATTCAAGATATTTCAATTTTTTGTGTAAAACAACATTATCAGTCTACTATCAATAATGTTATAGTGAAAAACTAAAAAAGTTGTTGGCAAAGATTTTGTTTCTGTATTCCAATATAAGTTGATTTGGTGAACCCTTTGAGAAGAAACTAAGAAGTTCTTTCTTGCTATCCGTTTTGCTCATGTTGATCGTAGTTGCTAGTCGCGCCTCTAGGTCTTAAGAATCTAATATTCAAACATTACAAAGGTCAAATCCCATTACAGGGTTCTCTTTTATATATTTTTTTCATCATAGAAAGTTATGAACGATGTGACTTACTACAAATATTACTGGAAAAAATCAAATCTTTTAAATTTCTACTGGATAACTATGCATGAAGCATGAGTATCCTAAGTTGCATAAAGTTTCTAGTTGTTAGCGATATAGATGTATCAAAAAATCTACCAAAACAGTCTTTTGTCATCTTGTTGTACTCCTAAAAACACTTGTTACTTCCTAATGGATATGTAGCATTAAAGGCGGTTGATGTTGTCTAAGAGTGAATACACATCAGGAGTTACAACGCCTTTCTTATATACTGACCCAAGCACGCAACAGTATCCGGCTTTAGTATTTAACAGTGCAGCATGTTGTTTACATTCACCAATTATACCAGGTGAACCCTACAAAAATCAACAGAGACATACACAATGCAAATTTACATTTAATCAATGCATTTTACTAAAAGATTAAAGTTTGATCGGAGAGACTTACATTAAAGAAGGTACCTCCAAGCTTGAGTTTGACCGCTCTAATTTTGTAAGCCAACATTTTGCCCATATACCCACTCGACAAGTCTTTAAAAGGGCATTTTTTGGAAGCCTTTTCCCTCACTGAAGTTGAGCTCTCGACTTTTTCTTTGCCTTTTGAGCTGCTTGGGATTCGATTTGTTTGCTTATCCAAGGGAAGTATTTCATGGAATTGGAAAAAGATTATTTGTTTTTCCTCATTGTTTTCCTGAGTATGGATCAAATGAATTTATAGCATAAGTAGAAAGTAACTAATAAAAGAAGCCTTGAATTTTGTTAAATAAGACGACTCACCGATAGTCCAATCTTTGAAGCAGTGTTCATTTTAGTCTTGACATATTCCTTTTCCTCCCCAAACTCTTGTGCATCAAGAACCTCTGCAAAAACGCGAAAAAAGAACAATTATATGAAAATGAATCTAGTTAATCATGTGGATTTAAGTAGAGGCAGGGGCGCCTCAAAGGAAGAGTGATGGGATAGTATGAATTGTAATTCTGTGATTTATAGCAATAAACATGCAACTTTCCATTAATATACATCTACGATCTTGCTAATGATACTGAAACTAATAACTGAAGCGTATCTCACCCATGGTTCTTTATACTCATTGTGAGAGTTGCTTGAGTATCCAAATTCAGCATCTACCAACATGGTTTCAGTCACCTCATTTTAAAGATTAAATAGCAATCATAAGCTTATAATTTAAGGAAATCAACAATGTATATATAGGTGATGTGTCGTTGTGTGGTGTATATTTTTATGATTCAAGTTTTAAATTTATATTTTGCCGATTAAACCAAAAACAAGACTTTAACGGGCAGTGTACCCAATCGGTAGTAGTTTCGTGGTAAGTAGGGTGTCGAACACTTGAAGCGATGTTAAATCTATCAATTTATTAATATCTTGGTTATCTAATCTATGTTAATTCTATTCTATTCTAAACTTATATTAAACCTATGCCAGTCTAATCCTAATTCTAACGAGAAAAGGGGGTTTTCAGCCTGAGAGACTGGCACGGTTTGGTTGGTGACAACCATCAATTCAAGGCACTGTTACCCACGCAAGCTAATTAACAAAAGATGAAAGAGCGGTCGAACCTTATATAAGAAAACTGTATTA
>BQNB010063358.1:0-35716 GCA_026074375.1 Tanacetum coccineum | reverse complement strand
CTCGGCAGTGGCGCCAAAAATTGATTCGTCCAAACACGTATACGTAAAATATATGTATAAGGATTAGTCAACAATAGTATAGTAATAAGTATTCCAAAAGGTTTTATAGAAGATTACTTTTATCCAAAGTAAAATTCAAAACCTTCCCGAGTCGTATCCCGACGAGGTACGAATTGAAAATCGGTTAAGTTTGTGATCGCGTGATTTGAACATTTTTAAGATTTTGATTTGGTTTCTAATTCTACTAATGAAAACGCATAAAAACATGTAAATGCAAGTAACGATTACGACAATTAAAACGTAAAGCTAAAAACAATAACGGGAATCCTAAACGCGACTAATTTAGCTAGTATATCAAATTTAAGCCCTACGAACGCAAATTTAATTTTAATAAATTCTAAATGACTAAAATAACTTTCAGAAAAAAGAATTATATTTTTTTGGCATATATTTTATTTATTATTAATTAAAAACAGATTAAATCTAAATTAATTATAAAAAATAGAAAACTAATTATAAAAAATATAGGAAAATTATGAAAAGTATATCGGATTATGTAGAATCCAAGAAAAATAAAAGCTTGAAAAAGTGCTGAACAAATAAGCAGAAAATAAGCTAAAACGCCTAATAAGCTAAAACAAAAAAGACACCTTAAATATTAAATGTGTTGGGACTTTAATGAAAAAGTCCCAAGGGCGAGATGGTTAATGTGTGTGGTGTTGAGGCTTTGGTGTGTAAAGGGAGAGGTCACAGGTTCGACCCCTGTGACCATCTCTTTTTGCAAAACATTTTATTTATTTATTTTTTATTTGAAAAAGCTAAACTACAAACTAAAATAAGCAACTTAAAAAAAAGACTTTTGATTGAAACTTATTAATAAGCTAAAAATAAGCAATTTAAAACAGACAGTTGCTTAAATGAGACTTAAGAACACTAAGCTTAACTTATTGGACTTATTTTGACTCACTAAGCAACAAGATAAACAAATAAGCTGAAACAAATGCTAAACTATGACTAATAAGCACCAAGCACTAAAAATAAGCTAACATGTTCAGCTGATAAGCACTAAAAAGCTAAAAGACCATAGACACCTAAATGGAAATTAAAGGGACAATGACAGATTTTCAAGCTAATTTAAAAGCACTAAAAAGCTAAAAGTGATAAGCTAAAAGGCAAAACAGACAAAGACCTAAACTGGAAGAGCACATATAAGCTAAGACTCTGGTGGTTATGACAAACAATAAGCTAGAAAAGAATGCTAAAAAGTAACAGACTTAAACTGATGTTTTTGGCTTATTGGTTTTTATAAAGGCAAGAAAGACTAAATGCAAACCTAAAAATAAGCTATGAGAAGCTAAAGAGAAAACTCAACAAGTAAAAACAGAACAAGCTAGATATCTAATGAGCTTATGCTAGCATTCTCAGACCTTAAAACAAAATTATTCTAACTTAAAATTGCTATTGAAAATTGAATTTTGAACTTTTTGCAATGAAAAACACCTAGACAGAATTTTAGACTAAATACTCAAAGGAAAAATGCACTCTTTACCAAACTTATAATCTACTGCATTCTGAGCTTAAAACAAGTAAGAAAACAGCACCTACAAGCACTAAATCAAAATCAAACCAAATAAGCTTGGTTATTAAACTAGGATACCACATATTTTAACCATAGATACTATAAACCTTAAACAAGATTTTTAAATTTAAACTACTTATTAAAACTGACTTATAAGCTAAGTTTGAGCTTATCAATTATGGCTTAAAGGACAAAAGGCAGTCAAACAGTACTAACCAAGGTTAGTACTGCTTGTGCCAAACACCCCTTAATAATCTGTTTCATCATCTTTAAACTACAAAAGTTTGAATTAGGCTGAAACTCATAAAAACAAATTACTAACTAAGCAAATGAAGATCAAATAAGCAAAAACTAACCGGAATTAAGCATAAAACTATAAGCAACATTAATATGCTAATTGCACTAAAATGAGGACAGATTCAAGAAAAATCTAAACTAAACTATTATAAGCTATGATCCAAACATAATAGGCTATATATAAGTAGAATAAGCACAATTAACCATCAATAAGCACTGAATTATCAATAATAAGCAAAAACAGAAAATAAGTTTAAAGAAGAGAAAAGTATAAATACCTTAATCCTAGCTTAAATAAGGATCAAATACTCAAAGGAGTTTATTCAACAAGCTCTAGCTTGTTGTAAACAAGCTAGTAATAGTCCAATACATCCATATTTAAGCAACCCATGATAAAGCATAGGTAAGTGAACTTTTTAATGAAACAGTGCTATCTAAGAAAGCTTAAACTGATTTAGGACAAACTTATAGGGTAAAAAGCTTATGAACTTTGCTTAAATGAAATCCAAACACATTTTGAAATTTAATTGCTTAAAAGTAAAATAGAATTTAAAGGACAGGATTTAGGTAAACTGAATTTGCATTAATGAAAAGATAAAATTACATTGTTTAAAGGGAAATTACATTAAAATAAGAACAATAAGCTGGAAAATAAGCCATCCTAATCTACTCCTACTCCTAACCTAGATGCCCCTTCACTGTGTGATCTTCCCTCTATTTATAGTGATGTTGAGAAGCTACTAGCAAGAGAGACGCTCCCCACTTCATTCATCTTAGCCCTTCATTGTTAACCACCTCTCAATCAGTCCGTTTTAACCCTTGGATCTCATACACGTTTTGTAGCCAATAAGATTGCTCAAGATCGCCTGCGTGGCCTGGGTGTCAGACGTGGCAGGCTTAAGTCTTCTAGAAGAACTTTGAGGGGCGTGTGGGTGATTTGGTTTTACCTATGTAATTTGTTGCAGGGTAATTTGGGGAGAGAGACGGTGAATAGTACTTGGCAGGTGTATAAGTTTGACTGGATCCATTAGTCAAATTTGCTGGAGTGGGCTTGGTATGGTTTTAGGCCAGGAAATGGGTTATTAGGGTTAATAGATCTAACAGGAGTTAAGGGAATTATAAGGGTGTTGTTAGGTTTAGGACTAACGATGTAATACTATAAGGACTAACGGTGAGAATACTATAAGGACTAACGGTGAGAATACTATAAGGACTAACGGTAAGAATGTATTAGGGTTTCTTTTAGGTTAAAGGATTAATGGGATTGGATTTGGTTAAGACTTAAGATAAATTTGCCTTTGGCTTTGATTTATTGTACTCTTTCCATTCCCGTGCTCGGTTTGTCTGTTTTGCTTTGTTTTTGTCCTTTTGTGCAATATCCGTTACTTGCAAGACACAATTCACAATACAAGAGAATACAATGCATTTTTCTGTATTTATTGGTCATTATTGGTCTTTTTAGCTCGGTTTATTAGGTAAAATGTATGTGTATTTAAGCACATACCATGGGGCAAGTCTAACTTAAAGACTTTTCTGTAAACAAAAGTGCTTGCCGGGAGACAACCCGGAATATATTTTCAATTTTTATCGAGTCTGTCTTCCCAGACTGTCTATACGACGTATCCAAACTACATGGATATGGCGTATCGACTATCTGGACATTATCCAGTCTTTATTTTCAACACAGTCTATACGACGTATTCATTAAATGAATACAACATATACATGTATCAATACGACGTATCCTGAGGAATGGATACGGCGTATCGACTTCCTGTACAGTTTTAGGTATTTATTTCAAGTCTAACCAAACGAATACACGAAGATAGAATTGCATTTGTTTTCTGAGAATTTACACAGGACCTCATGAAGGAAATATCGACGAATATTGGTGGAGAATTTACGAATCTGGAAATCTTGAAGTGTTGGAGTCTTGAAACCTCAAGATGGCTATTCAACACAAAATCTTGCTCATAAACGCAAATCGGAGAATCTACTGAGCAAATATCATGGGAGTTTCTCATTCTAATTCTTTTTAAATTCCCGTATTTAATGTTTTACATATACAACGAGGACGTTGTATAATTCAAGTGGGGGGAAGGAATTAGAATGTTTACTTGTCCTATTTATCACATTAAAAATGCTTAAATTATGCTCAAATTTAAAAAAATTTCAAGCATACTTTTGTGAAATTACATGTTACATAACCCGCACACAATAACCCTTGTTAGATATTGTGGGGATTTAACCTTTTCGTTTCTAAATTTTTACCCAAATTCCACAAAATATGAGTATGTCGGTGATGTTGTAGACTTTAGAACTTGGCTTGGTATATCTATTCGAGACCACAATAATGAGTATTATGGATTTAATTGGAGTAACTTGTTTAAATTGGTAAATCTTAGGATTATAACCAAATCGACTATACATGTTGTTTATTAACTAACTACACCGGTTAGTTAACCTCCAGTTTAAACCCATCCACTCTCATCTTTAGAGTGATGATCCACTAGAACAACCCGTAGAGCCAATCCTTTAGGAATTTACACCAATTATTTGTTTCGTTACACCCTTACACCTTAACCTACCCTGTTAGATTAAAGTTTAATTTACAGTTGCTAGTTGCTTAAAGTGTAAAGTTTGTATTTCCCGAGTCTTGTGTCATTTTCTATCTTTGGTGCGGTTGGAAATTTACACATTGCAAATGGGAATGTATATTAGTAGTCAAAGCTCATGTGATTTTACTACCGTCACAATTATTGGTGAAACCGAAGAACGAAGAAATTACCAAAGGAATTATCTGGAATTATTATGATGGTGAAGATGGTGAAACTACATCGAGATTTGAAGAATAGTTAGCAAAAAAAAAGGTTAAAAAAAGAAAAAAATACAAAAAAAGAGAGAAAGGAAGTTTGAAGATAATCGTTTCGCAAAAAGCATTACCGAATGAATTATACGAAGGATCGATTGATACGTCTAAAAATCAACGATGTAGAGTATTGTACAAAGTGGAAGATATCTCCACTTGCCATGTAGAGTATGTAAAAGTTTTGGGATGATTGGGAAGTTGATCGTTACGGGAACGCCAACTCAGGTTGTTGTTTTTGATCAATGATCAAGACGTTGTAAATAGTTGTGTCTTTATCATAGTAACGGTCGGGAAATAAGTGTCTAGCAACTTGTATCTTAAGTCTTAATCTATTTGTTTCTTGATTTTTTATTTAACAACAATTTACTTCCCTCTTACCTAATGATTAGCCGCTGGTTTTACGCGAATGAGGACTTGTTCGAGCATGCATGTCTATTCCTTCGTTACGGCCATGTATGCATGTCTTAGCTGCCTTGTTGGTTTACGACTTTTGGTGAAAGTTAGAAGGTTCCTACCCTATATCATTCTTCATCCTAACCGTTGGTTAAATTCGAATGGGGATGTGATCGAACACACATGTCTATCCTGGCGTTCCGGGTATGTATGTGTGCTTCAGCTTCCTTATTGGAGTGGTACTTCTGGTGAAAGATTGTAGAATGATCAACCGTACGCCTTTCCATACAAAAACCCATATTTACCTTTATAAACTTGTTATTCCTTATCTTTAGTGGTGGAGATGTGTATCCTTGCCAAGCTTATGATAGAATACTCGTCACGACCGAGCAATTGAGCGAATTAGTTACATGTTACCACATAGATTAGTTGAGTGATTTGAGTGTTTTCATCTTCCTATTTCGTGAGGTGTTTGGTTGTGTACTTGTAATAGAACAAAAAAGTGCTTTAACGGAAAATATCCTTAGGGATACATTTTTATAAACTTCTAAAGTCTACTTGAGGACAAGTAGGATTCAAGTAGGGGGATATTTGATGACATCAAATAACGTCTATTTTATAGCATCATTTATCCCATGTATATTACCCATTTTGTATAATTATTACAAAGAATTGTTACTTAATCGTTTGTATTTGAGAATTGCAGTAATTATGGAGTACTTGGTGAAGTTATGCTAAAAGGCACGCATTTTGGAGCATAAACAAAGAGTTCGAGAAAGTCTACTGATCTGAAGCAAATACGCCGTATTATTCTAGACCTATATGACGTATCCAAGACTTTGACGAATCAAAAGACCATTTCCTGACTTTGAAGAATACGCCGTATCCACATCAACGATACGCCGTATACAATACTTTGGTCAACAAAGAAGAACAAGCTGGATTTACCCAATACGCCATATCCATCAAGAAGATACGATGTATTCGTGCCTACACTTCACAAGAAACCACAAAGACATAAAGACCAATACGTCGTATCCAGGAAACCCCTATACGCCGTATTCACAATATAGTAATAAAATATTCTGGAAGATATCAAACGTGGTTCTTACTCCAAGAAATCCTTAATACATCATATCCCACATGGATGGATACGGCGTATCGACGCGATTCCAAACACTATAAATAGACGACCCTAAACTCAATTTTAAGCATGCAAGTGAATCCCTAAACCACCAAGTCGACCAAGAGACGATCAGAAGAGCCTAGAAGGTCAGAAAAGAGCCTCAAGATCATAGGAAAACTCTTGTAATCTTCGCACAACCGAATACGCGTTCGATCGAGGTTTCTTTACTTTAATCGTTCATATATCAAACCGTGTGTATTTTTACAATGACTATCGGCTGATACCTTTAGGTATCAGCCATGTTTATGAAGATCTAATGTTTGGTTTGTTTATCTCGATTTCTTAATTTATCGTTGATTGTTGTTTATGTTTATCAATTTATATTCGTTTACGTGTTTAAGTATGCGACCTATCATTCAACTAGGTCTAGTCCTACATATTTAATGCGCTGCTACTTCAGTGTTGTGTGGGCGTAGGCTAAGAGTCCGGAATAGCTCTCTATATTGCAATTTATATATCTAAAATCATAGGATCACAAATATTGACCTATCTTTGCCTTTAGATTAGTGAGCTTAGTTGAGCCATAAGGTGACCTTGGTATCAACGAGTACGTTCTTATTCCATTGGCAAGGACTCGGACAGTGGACTACTAGTATATAAATCGCCGTTAAGCAGTAAGTGGATAAAGTCTCAATGAGCTAGGGTTTAGTAAGAGCACCATTACTTAGATCCTAAGATAGATTATAATCAACAAATTCTTACTTTATGGGGATGTGTTTAATTGTGACAGAATTAGCGTGTCTAGGTCTTAGGAAGAAGTACCACCTAAGTCTAGGAATGATATGCCCTTCGAGATAAGACAATCATTGCACTAAATAAACAAACCTGCATTTTATCAGGGAGTTTCTCATTCTAATTCTTTTTAAATTCCCGTATTTAATGTTTTATATATACAACAAGGACGTTGTATAATTCAAGTAGGGGGATGGAATTAGAATGATCATTTGTCCTAATTTTCACAATAAAAAGCTTAAATTATGCTCAAATTTAAAAAAATTCAAGCTTACTTTTGTGAAATTACTTGTTACATAACCCGCACACAATAACCCTTGTTGGATATTGTGAGGATTTAACCTTTTCGTTTCCAAATGTTTACCATATTCTCAAATATGGGGTGTCGGGGTGATGTTGTAGACTTTAGAACTTGGCTTGGTATATCACTCGAGACCGCAATGATAAGTACTATGGATTTAGATGGAGTAACTTGTTTAAATTGGTAAATTTTAGGATTACACCCAAATCGCCTTTACATGTTGCTTATTAACTAACTACACCGGTTAGTTAACCTCCCGTTAAACCCTTCCACTCTCATCTTTAGAGTGATGATCCACTAGAACAACCCGTAGAGCCAATCCTTTAGGAATTTACACCAATTATTTGTTTCGTTACACCCTTACACCTTAACCTACCCTGTTAGATTAAGTTTAATTTACAGTTGCTTGTTACTTAAAGTGTAAAGTTTGTATTTTTCAAGTCTTGTGTCATTTTCTATCTTTGGTGCGGATGGAAATTTGCACATTGCAAATGATAATGTATATTAGTAATCAAAGCTCATGTGATTTTACTAAATTAACATTAATGGTGAATCCTTAAGAAAGAAGGAAAATTCCGAAGGGAATTATCCAGAATTATTATGATCGTGAAGATGGTAAAACTACACCGAGATTTGAAGTTTAGTTAGTAAAAAAAGAAGAAAGTTTGAAGACAATCGTTTCAAGAAAGAGCATTACCAAAGGAATTATACGAAGGATCGATTATTCGTTGATACGTCGACAAAAATCAGCAATGTAGAGTATTGTACAAAGTGGAAGATATCACCACTTGCCTTGTAGAGCATGTAAAGTTTTGGAATGATTGGGGAGTTGACCGTTATGGGAACGCCAACTTAGGTTGTTATTTTTGATCTATGATCAAGACATTACATTGTAAATAGTAGTGTCTTTGTCATAATAACGGTCGGGAAAATAAGTGTCTAGCAACTTGTACTTTAAGCCTTAATCTATTTGTTTCTTGATTTTTATTTAACAACAATTTGCTTCCCTCTCACGTAATGATTAACCATGGGTTTTACGCGAATAAGGATGTGATCGAGCGTGCATGTCTATTTCGTCATTACGGCCATGTATGCATGTCTTACCTGCCTTGTTGGTTTATTACTATTGGTGAAAGTTAGAAGGTTCCTACCCTATATCATTCTTCATCCTAACCGTTGGTTAAATTCGAATGGGGATGTGCTCGAACACACATGTCTATCTCGGCGTTCCAGGTGTGTATGTGTGCTTCAACTTCCTTGTTGGAGTGGTACTTTTGGTGAAAGATTGTAGAATGATCAAACCGTATGCCTTTCCATACAAAAACCCATATTTACCTTTATAAACTTGTTACTCCTTAGCTTTAGTGGTGGAGATGTGTATCCTTGCCAAGCTTATGATAGAATACGCGTCACGATCGAGCAATTGAGCGAAATTAGTTACATGTTACCACATAGATTAGTTGAGTGATTTGAGTATTTTCATCTTCCTATTTCGTGAGGTGTTTGGCTGTGTACTTGTAATAGATCGAATAAGTGCTTTAAACGGAAAATATCCTTAAGGATACATTTTTGTAAACTTCTAAAGGCTACTTGAGGACAAGTAGGATTCAAGTGGGGGGATATTTGATGACATCAAATAATGTCATTTTATAGCATCGTTTATCACACGATATTAACCCATTTTGTATAGCTATTGCAAAGAATTGTTACTTAATCGTTTATATTTGAGAATTGTAGGAATTATGGAGTAATTGGTGAAACATAGCAAAAGGCGCGCATTCTGGAGCCTAAATAAAGATATTTTGAAGATTACTATTTTAAAGACCAATACGCCATATCCATCAAGAATATACGGCGTATCCGTGCCTGCACTCACCAAAGACCACAGAAGATTAAAGATCAATACACCGTATCCAGAGGACTCAATACGCCGTATTCAAGATATGGAATCAATATAATATTCTGGAAGATATCAAACGTGGTCCCTACTCCAAGAAAGCCCAATACGCCATATCCCACATTGCCCGATACGGCGTATCGAACCGACTACCAGACTCTATAAATAGACGACCCAAAACTCAGTTTTAGGTATGCAAGTGAATCCCTAAACTACCAAGTCGACCGAGAGAAAATCAAAAGAGCCTAGAAGGTCAGAAAAGAGCCTCAAGATCATAGGAAAACTCTTGTAATCTTTGTGCAACCGAATACGCGTTCGATCAAGGTTTCTTTACTTTAATCGTTCATATATCAAACCTTGTGTATTTTTACAATGACTATCGGCTGATACCTTTAGGTATCAGCCATGTTTATGAAGATCTAATGTTTGGTTTGTTTATCTCGATTGCTTAATTTATCGTTGATTATTGTTTATGTTTATCAATTTATATTCGTTTTTGTGCTTAAGTATGCGACCTATCATTCAACTGGGTCTAGTCCTACATATTTAATGCGCTGCAACTTCGGTGTTGTTTGGGCGTAGGCTAAGAGTCCGGGATAGCTCTTTATATTGCAATTTATATACCTAGAATTATAGGATCACAAATATTGACCTATCCTTGCCTTTAGTTTAGTGAACTTAGTTGAGCCATAAGGTGACTCCGGTATCAACGAGTACGTTCTTATTCCATTGGTAAGGACTCGGACAGTGAACTACTAGTATATAAAGAGTCGTTAAGCAGTAAGTGGGTAAAGTCTCGATTAGCTAGGGTTTAGTAAGAGTACCATTACTTAGATCGTAAGATAGATTATAATCAAACCAGGAACGAAACTTATAACATGCGAATTTAGGGATGTTTTTGGGTTGAACATCTAATCGGGCAGAAATTGCAATATATATTATTATTGCAAGAAAGATCGTCGAGCTTCAGTGTCATGAGCTTAGGAAAATGTAATCTGGTTTTGTGATATCTGCATGTGTTGCATGATCACGGGAAAAGTCTTGCGGTCCTGCATATTATGATTTATCAAACCTATGAATTCACCAACATTATTGTTGACGTTTTAAAGCAATGTTTTTCAGGAGATCAGTAAGCATAAGGTGCAAAGGATACATTGGTGATTTTGTTTTGGGATGTCATGCTAAATATATGGCTATTTGTATCAAATATTTGTTAAATCCAATGTATCAGTTTTAAAATGACTTTTTGGGTCGTTCTATATATATCTTGTGTTATTGATCTATGAAGTAACACGCCCCGGACCCTTATTCCGCTGCGACCCAATTTGTGGGTGTTACATTTAGGTTTAACTTAGATAACTAAAATACTGATAGAATTAGGAATTAACGCTCTCGCTCTTAGTGATCGACACCCTACTTACCACGAAACTTCATCTGACCGGGTACACTGCCCGTTAAAGTGTTGTTTTTAGGTTAAGTCGGCAAAATATAAATAGTAAAACTTGATACATAAAATAACACCTACACAACGACACATCAATTGAAAAATATTCCATCACTCATTTGCTTAATTTGTAATCCTAAGAAGAAACTAAACTCGCCAATCATGCTCATTTTGAATTCATCATGCATCAATTTTGAAAATTCATCGCAAATCGATTGACAAGTAGACCTAAATATAATGTCATCAACATAGATTTCAATAATGATGAGATGCAAATATTTTATTTTAGTGAATAAAGTGTTGTCTACCATTCCTATTTTATATTTATTGTTTATGAGGAAAGATTGTAATCTATCATACCAAGCTTTAAGAGCTTGTTTAAGTCCATACAAAGCCTTTTTAATCTTATAAACATGATTTGGTTTTTGAAAATCAACAAAAACCAGGAGGTTGTGCAACATACACTTCCTCGTCGATGATTCCATTTAGAATAGCACTTTTTACATCTATTTGATTAAGTTTGAACATATAACAACATGCATATACAAGTAGGATCCTAATTGACTCTAATATAGCAACCGAGCCATAGGTTTCATTATAATCAATTCATTCTTGTTGATTATAGCCTTGTGCTACTAATCTAGCCTTATTCCTACATACTACACCATTTTCATCCAACTTGTTTCTATATACCCATTTGGTTCCTATGACGGTGTGACCTAAAGGAAAAGAACATGATCCTAAACATCGTTACGTACGAATTGATCAAGTTCCTCTTGCATGGCCATTGTCCAACTTTCATCTTTGATGGCTTCCTTAATGTTCTTGGGTTCTATGGTCGAAACAAATGCAAAGAAGTTACTTTTATCTTGGGCATGTGATCTAAGAGTTCTTTCATCTAATTCTCCTATCACTTGATCTATTGGATGGTCTCTAATTTCCTTAATGTTTTCTACCCTATGTATGGCTTCTTCTAAATCACAATTTGGGTTTTGGGTTCCATCATGATTTTGAATGGCATGTTCTTGTATCACGTCGTCATCTACCAAAGGTGATATCCTAGGTTTGGGTAGGCTTTCGTCTAAAGTAACATTAAGAGATACCTTAATTTTTAATGTTTCTTTATTAAGTACTATGTATTCCTTTAATGTTTGAGAGTATCCAAGGAAAATAGCATTGTAAGACATTGGATCATACAAGGTAGAGTTTTCTAATGAGTTGGAAATAATGCATCTACATCCAAATACTCTAAAGTATTATAGGGAAGGTTTTCTACCTCTAAGTATTTCATATGGTGTCTTATTAATGGTCTTCCTAATCAAAACCCTATTAAGTATATATGAAGCGGTTTCTATGGCATGACACCAAAATATTTGTGGAAGGAATTGTTCATTTAACATTGTATGACTCATTTCTTGTAAAGTCTGATTTTTCCTTTCAATAGCCCCATTAGATTGAGGAGTTTGAGGTGCCGAAAAGTTGTGAGATCCCATGTTTATCACAAAAGACACCAAATTGTACTTCATTATCAAACTCTCTACCATGATCCGTTCAGATTGAAACAATCTAGCGACCAAGTAGGTTTTGTATACTTTTACCCAGTGCCTTAAATTTATCAAAAGCTTCATTTTTTTGTTTTTAGAAATAATGTCCATGTATATCTCGAGTAATCGTCTACTATTACTAAAGTGTAAAAATTACCATCGTAGCTTTGAATAGATGAGGGACCAAACAAGTCCATATGTAAAAGTTCTAAGACTCTAGTGGTCGAGATCATGTTTATAAGCTTATGACTAGCATAGACTTGCTTTCCTATTTTACATGCATCACAAAAATAACTATCAAAATTTTCTTTTGGTAGTTTTCTTACTAGTTCTTTTGAAGCTAGCGCATATTAGCATATCCTAATCTTCTATTCCAAATGGTTGAATTATCTACTACGAATGCAAGACAAAATTCATGTTTAGAAGAAGGAAGGATGTTACATAGACTGACGACCTTGCTTTTAGGTATGATATGCTCATCTTGATTTAAGGAGTATGAATTGAATAGTCTTTTATTCACACTGGTATGATTGGTGCATCTACTATCCACGATTCAATGATCCGTTTGACGATCATGCTCATGGAATACCTCTTGAGAGTTGGTTGCCATGAGACATGTTGCTTCCCTTCGCGGTTCATGCCCATCTTTACTATCACTCTAAGCTCCTCTAACAAATGCTTTGTCATTTTAGGCTTCAAAAATTCACCAATGAAGTGATTCTTGTTACCGCAATTGTAGCAACCACGTTCACGTCTTGAGCTTTCACCACCCTTGATCTGGTTTTTCTCGTTGTATGTCGAACTTGTCATCTTTCTTGACCCTCTTTCGAAAGAGCTTCCTAAAGTTCTTCGCCATTAAGTTGATTTCTTCGTCTTCATCACTTTCATCTTGACATATACTATTGCTACTAGTTTGATCCCTAGTAACTTTAGCTTTAAGATCTATTGGTATAAACTTTTATTTGGTGGTCTTAGAAACTACGCCATCATTTTCTAAGACCATTTCATAGACTTTAAGGTTTCCAATGAGATTGTCAAGAGGAAGTATTTCCAAATCCTTGGCTTCTCAATGGTCGTAACTTTGGCTATCCATTTTAATAGGAGTGTACGAAGAA
Organism: Tanacetum coccineum; assembly: GCA_026074375.1. Lineage (NCBI taxonomy): Eukaryota > Viridiplantae > Streptophyta > Magnoliopsida > Asterales > Asteraceae > Tanacetum > Tanacetum coccineum. Next base: position 22,359 of record BQNB010063358.1, on the reverse strand, counting down.
ACCTCCTCACATGGTTTTTGTTAGAATAGTCTTGATCTAAAGATTTTAGACTAGTAACAATAACGTTAAACCGTGTGAAGCCGCTATAAATAGTATCTTCACTAGAGATTGAGAACTTCTCATATTGTTGTGTGAGAAGATCAATCTTAAAATCATTGACTTGCGACATCTCCTTGGCGGTTTTACACTACACCCGTTCATACTCTTTACGTGGTAGAGCATTGTAAAGAGTCATCTTGGCTTCGTTATTTTTACCAAGTTTCCTTTTCTCATCATCTTTTAGTCGTATAAAATGTGTTTCAATTAATAACTTTGTTTTGGGATCTTCAATTGTAAAGACAAAGTTACCATCTTGAATTACCTTCCACAAGTCAATATCTTTGGACTTAACATAAGTCTCACAGCGGGTTTTCCAAAAGCAAAATCCGATGCCCTTTAATAAAGGTGGTCTTTATATAGAACACCCCTCGACATAGTTCTCTTGAGCCATGAATCTTACTCAACTTTTTTAAAAACTAGAGTTAGGATTTTAGATTTCTAAAGAAAGAAGTTTTCAACCTAAAACGACTTCTCGGGAAGGCTTTAATGCTTGAAAACTTAAGTAAACTGATACCAATTGTAGAACCATAGAGGGGGTGAATACGATCTTTTTGACTTCTTACAAGTTTATAAAACTTAAAGCCTCAAAGCACCGAGTGGTGTAATGATCTACTTGATGATAAAGACAATAAGTAGATAGAGAGAGAGAGAGACCACGATATATATTGGTTCAGGATGGGGGGTTTATTCCATCTGTATGCTCAGTTGCAAATCCACGACACCGATATTATTAATCTAGTATAATCCTTATGGTGGACTATAAACTGTATTACAACTTTACTCCACCGATATTGTCACACCCCCAAACGGGGCTTGGACGGAAACACGTGTCCAGGGGCGTGACGTCATAATATACATCACACAAGATACAAAGAACGACCTCTAAGGGTACGTTTAAAAATCCAACATCGTCGCATTAAATAAAATAGTTAAAGTTTTACATAAGTTCATAGATAATATGCGGAAGCGATTAAAAGGTTTTAAAGTTTGACAACGATGTTAACATAGATAATGATAATTCTTGAAAATCGGTCCAATGCAAGGCAACACCATAAAGCAAGCAAAGACATCCACAGCTAAGCACCTGAGAAAAACATGCTAAAACGTCAACATAAAGTTGGTGAATTCATAGGTTTGAATTTAGTATTAAAAGTGGACCACAAGTTCATAGTACGCACGAGACAGTTATAACAGATATAGCTTCACATAAAAAGTATTTACTGTTGCGTTAAGCTCATGACACTGGTATGTGCTAAATTACACATACCTTTTATTCAATATATTATGCCAAAAAGACCGAAAACATACCAAAAATGTGTTGTATTTGTGTGTTTTGTGTTTATCATGTGTAGGGAACGGATAATGGACAAAAACACATAATCAAGCCCAAAAAGGACAAAATCAAGCACGAGAATTGAATTAGCGTAAAAATCTAAACCCGAAGGCATGCTCGTCTCTCACGAACCAACCCGGGCCCGTTTAATGGGCCGGGTCAGCCCAAGTCACTAAATTAAATATGCCATAAGCCTTAAATAAGCCCAACAACCTTTTATATTACCTAAAGTCCAATACTCGTACCTGGCCCAACATAATTATAAAAGGCCCAAATCTTAACCCAAGTCAACCACCCCTTATAACTCCTTGGTCAAATGTATTGTTCTTCACCCTTCCCTCCATTTTCACCCCCACACAACGCACAGGGTAAATCCATCAAGTACACATACTTCCGTGCTTCTAGAAGCTTTTGAATGACACGTCTAACACACTGGGGAGCCACACTGGCAATCCCCAGCAAAATGATTGGTCAATTGGACGTGTCATAGATCCAACGATCAAGATTTGAAGATTGGAAGACAGTTATTGATGGATGGCTAGGATTAAAAGCTCAAGACGCTCCTCTCTTGCTAGAAGCTTCTCAGTATCACTATAAATAGAAGGGGAAAAGCACACAGTGTAGTATCTAGGAGTAGGAGTAGTTTTAGTGTAGCTTTTAGAATAGTTGTTTTTAGCTTATCAATGTATTTTTAGCTTATTCCTTTTCATGTAACTTACTTTTCATTAAAGCTTGTATTCAGTTTCTTATTAGCAATAAAATTTACTTAACTTTACATATTGTTCAAGTTTTAAATTCCTGTTTTACTTAATTGCATTATGGTTTGAATAAGCTTTTAAATACTGTTCATAAGCTAAATGTGTTCTTAAGCTGCTAAAAGCTCTTAAAATACTTGAATACTCCATGGAATTGGATGGCTGCTTTGAGTATTCAAGTGGTAATAGTTCTTGATGGTCAAGAGTTAGGATTAGACTAGGTATTGGATTAAGCTTAAAGCTATAAGCTTAAGCTGCTTTTATAAGCTCTACTTTGAGCATTCACCTCTATTTAGCTGAGGTGGAGGTACTCTTCTCTTTTCCTTTTTACATTTACTTTGCTGTCATTTTATATCCTAGTCAGTCTTTTCATTTTTTTTTAGCTTATAACTACTTATTGTTTGCTTATTATTGTTGAATTTAGCTTAAGTCTGCTTGTTATTGTGGTTAGATGCTTATTTAGTTTGCTTGTTAGATCAAAACTTAGTTTGCATAGTTTTTAATATAAAACAGTTAAAAACCCAAAAATAGTAGCATTTTCTTATAGCTTTTAGCTTCTGCTTATTTAGTTGTTAAAATCTGCTCATTAGGTCTTATAGTAGCTTAATAACATTTGGTATTTGAGTTTCAAACCTTATCTCTCAATTTTATATGTTGAATATGATGTTAAGTATTTTAAAGGGGTGTTTGGGTCAAGACAGCACTAACTCAAGTTAGTACTGTCAAGAGTAATTTAGCTCTTTAAATTGTTCTTAAATATCATATAGAGGTTTATAAAGTTAGGATTTAAGGACTTTGAAGGTTTAATCAGTTTTTAATCAAGTTTATAAGTAGTTGTTAGCATATGTGATCATGAATTCAGGTTGTTATGCATTTTAAGCTCAAATCAGTTCTAACTGTCTTTGTTGTTCAAATTGTTCATGACTTAGTGTTTAAATAAAGTTAGAATCAAGTCCTTAGGTCTGTGCTTTTTGGTTTTAACTTTGGTTATAAAAATTTCCAACTGCATCAGCAATCAAAGAAGGCCTTATAGCCATTTTCAAGCTAGAATTCAAGTAGTTTTTAGGCCAATCTTAATCTGTTAGGGCTTAATTTGTTTTAAAAAGCTTGTTTGAATATCTGTTTTTAGTTTGCAAATTAGCATTTTGTCTTTTAACAAAAACCTTTAAAAATAAAAAGTTGTAGTCTGTCTGCAACGGCCTTTTTATTTAGCATTTTCTTAGCTTTAATAGATTTCAAAATATTTTTCAAAAGCTGTTTTTAGAACTTTGTAGGACAAGCTTTTAAGTGGTATAAGTCAATAGTCCATAAGGATCCGTTTGCTTATTTAAAAATAAGCTCAAAAAGTCCCTTTTGTCTGTTTTAAAACTGTTTTGAGTACAAAGTGCTTATTTGGCTTTTTCAGCTTATGGTTTCTTATTTTGCTTAAAAGTTGTTCTGATTTGTTTATTAGACTTAGGTTAAAGTGTTTGTAGCTTATTTTGCTTAGGCTTGAGCTTATTCTAGTTTTTTAGTTTCTTTAGTTTAGTTTAAAAGTGTTAAGTCAAAACTGTCTGATTAATAAGCTGTTTTCTAGTTTATTAGTGATTTTCAAAAAATTTGTTTTCACAAAAAGTACTTATTTACAGCTGTTTTATTAGTTTGTTCAAAAAGTTTTCAAAAATAAAATAGTTTTAGCAAAAAGGAAGCCATGGGGGTCGAACCCATGACCTTCCCCTTTGCACACACAAGTCTCACAACACACACGCACTAGCCATCTGCCCTTGGGTCTTTTTCAATTTTAGTAGTGCACCATTTATTTCTTATAGTCTTTTAGTGTTTATGTTTATACGTGCTTTTCTGCTCATTTTGAGCTTATTCATTAAGCAAATTTTTAAGTTAGTACTTTTCCTAGATTCTGCTCAGTTCAAACTACTTTCCCTAATTTTTCTAGAAATTTTAGGATTAGTTTAGTATTTTTTATTAATTTTCTAGATTAAAATCATTTTTAATTCATAATAAATAAAATAATAATCAAAAAAAATATATAATTCTTTTTCTGAAAATTTTATTTTGTCATTTAGGATTTATAAAAATAAGATTTGAAGTTGTAGGGTTTAAATTTGATGTACTTACTTAAATGTCGCGTTTTCTTTAATTCCTGTTTACGTTTTTGAGTTTAATTGCTTAATTGCTCAGTCGTTTATTTTCCTTGCATGCTTTATGTGTTTTTATGTGTAGAAATAGGAAAACAAATCAATTTTTTTTAAACCATTCGAAACGCACGATCACGAACTTAACCGATTTTTAATTCATGCTTCGCTGAGGAAAAACGACTCGGGAGGTTTTTGAGACAACTTTGGTTAAAAGTTTGTTTCTTAAATCCGACGGAAAATACTTACTATACTATAATTGACTTATCCTTATACTATATATTTCGTATATGTATTCGGAGATGTATCAATTTTTGGCGCCGCTGCCGGGGATGTGTGTTACGATTATCGTGTTTCGTTCAAAGATTAGTGTTTTTAAGACCCTTCCTCGTGAAGTTATCGTTTTTCATTTGTGAATATTTTCTTAATAAAACCATAAAAATACAAAAATATTTTACACTTCTATTTTCTTTTATTTTAATATTAAAAATAACCGTTTGTTAATCATTGTTACGGCTCACCTTTAGATTACGTGCTATAAGGAAAGTTTAAGGCGGGTTTGATCCTAAGAACATCACCCAAAAGGAGAAGGGTTATTCTAAATAGCGCCTCGCGCTTACCAACTCCTCCGCTTTCTTGTACGTATTTTTAGAGAGCTACCGTGCACGTTTGACTTTCGGTTACCAAAAATATTTTTCTTTCTTATTTTAATTCCTTTTCTTATGAATAATTTTAAAAATCTAAAAATATTCTTCTATATCCTTAAATCCGTTTAATTCTTTCTTCTTATCATTTATATTATTTAATTCTAATGACGTCATATTACCAACCTAGTTGCTACGGGTGTGGAGGTCCTTTAGACGGTTCGATTTGTCGACAATGTAATTGCGAAAGGTGTGGAAATATGCGTTATGGAGGAATTTGTTTTCATTGCAAGTATGATACAAATCCGAATTCTCTCAATTTTTCCGACTACCCTCCACAACCCCAGTACGAAACGAATATTTGTGAGTTATGTGGAAACGATGCTCATTTTGGTTACGATTGTTCACCTCAAGTTCCGTTTGTCTACAACCCGGACCCGTGTTTCAATCAAAACTATGATAATAATTTTCCACAAACTTCATCAAGTTTTCCACAACAATACTTTTGTTGTGAGAACTGCGGGGGTTCTCATGAAAGTTTTCAATATCAACCGATGAACCAAAATTTCTATAATTCTAATTCTTCCGGTTTTGACCAACTTCAACCCCCGCAGTATTCCGTCATTCATCATCCTCCTCAAGAAACGAGTGTGGAAATTTTGCAAGCCAGAGAAAACTTAATGGAAACTATTCAAACCTTTTTAAAGAAATTTGATCATATACCTCCTGAAGAAAAACCAATGGCTTTCTTGTTAGCTGAGGATAAATTTCTTAAAATTAAGCAAGCTATTGAAGAAGAGCAAAATCAACCAGAGGATATACAAGAATTGATGCTTAAACTTCTTAACGATTTAAAAATTTATGATGGAATCCTGCTGAAACAAGAAGAGCAAGCAGTTCAGAAAGAACAGGAGGAGCAGGCAGCTCAAAGTTTTCTTCTAAATTGGAATTTTCCTATGGTTGATGATGATGAGTATACTATTTTATATAGATCGACTAAAACAATCACACCCGACTTACCAACCGAGGAACCCGATAACTCTCTAAGTATGGGGGACGAGCATCTTAGCACTATTTTGGAAATGGAATCAGACAAATTAATAAAGTCTAGTGTTGAGGACCTTGTTCCAATCCCAAGTGAGTCCAAGGGTATTTCCGACGATATTTGTGATGTGCCATTTTGTGATAATGATCACTTTGATGCCGAATTTAGACTTATTAACTCTTTGCTTAGTCAAGATATTTCGATCACATCTTCTAAGATTGATTTTCTTCCCGAGGAGTTCGCCGGTGAACTCGATCTTATTGATCCAATTCTATCGGGAATTGATGAAGACAATTTTGATGAAGAAGGAGCGATTGATATTGATATTCTTCAAATTGAGGACGAAATTCTTCGTGAGAAATTATTAAATGTCAATCTTCTTGTTGATAAGATCGAAGCATTGAATCTTACTCCTTCTATTCCTTTTGTGCTCGAATATCCCTCCTCTTCTCCTATTCCCGTTGTGGATAGTGACTTTCTTATAGAGGAGGTTGATACATTTCTTGTTTCGGAAGACTCGATACCACCGGGTATTGAAAGTGATTTTGACTCGGAAGGGGATATCATTTTTCTTAACGACTTACTTAACGATGATCCTATTCCCGAGTATGAGCGTTTTACCTTCGACATTGAGCCCGATGCGCCTGTGATAAACAATTTTGATGAGCTTAATGAAGACGAATGTTTTGACCCAGGGGGAGGTGAGATTGTTTTTTCCCCAAATGTTGAAGATGACGATTCCTTCACATTTTTCATTCGGACTTTTCTCCCGTTTCTCACCTACCCTGAGGATTCTCCTTTACTTCTCTCCACCGGGAGTGAAGACACCATTTTTGACCCTGTCATCTTCACTTAGAGCCGGTGGCATCTTATTGGGATGGAACTTTCATGTGTTTTAATGTTTATCCAAACATTAATGAAAGCCCGATTGAGATTTTCTCTTCCATTTGCTACCCCATGGACAACTTAATTCGGGGTCGAGTCAAGCTCGTGACTGGGTTAACAAAAACAAGCGTTTCTATCTTCTTATCTATTTTTTAACATTTGATGTGAGGAGGCCCGCCTCTTCCTTTCTCGTGTTTTGTGTTTTGTGATGTTTGTTCAGGATTGCCCGGATTTTGAAGACTCTCGTGCTCTGTGTTTTGTCCATCGTTCACTCGCTCTTCAATCCTTAGCATGCTTATATTGGGAATCTGATATCCTAAATATTTTCGACTAACGTTTATCTTTAGCATACTTAATAAACGGCTTTAGATTTGCATAGAAACCCCTTTATAGCAAGATTATGCATTGAAATTAGTATGGGGGTATCATGCTGACATTGAGAACAATGTGTAGTTTTAGTATGGGGGAATCTATCGATTTGATTATACCTGCTACCGTTGTTCTCACGTAACCCGTTTTTTCCACCAAAAATATGTGATTTATGTAAAAATAGCAAAAAAATTAAAAAATTTTGTGCATGATAAAATGAAAAAAAGTGATAAATATTGGAATAAAGTGATGAAATAAGTGTTGTGACATAAATAAAGGTGAGAACGAGAAATAAATTTTGATTCGACCGGTTTTATACCTTAGCTTTTTCCTTAACATATTTAAATCGAGTTTGTTGCTAGTCTTATGTAGACTTATCCATTATGCCAAACTCGATTTATTAGAATTAGGATTGTTGCGAGTCTATGTGACTTGTTAAAGTGCCGATCTTAATTCGCCAGGTTAAGCATTCGCGAGTCTTTTTCTTAGAGATTCTAAATTGCGAAGAACGAGAAATGATAGAGTCAAGTATAAGTCATGATATTAAGCGTGGAATAGTTGATTTTCTTTAGAGCTTATAAGTATTAATTGTGGCTTTTTCTCCCATTAGCTTGTTTCACTTTTATATAAATATGTTTAATAAATAAGGTTGTCCGGTTCAACTTAATTTTTAGTAACTTTCCACTAACTTGGAAGACGATGCCAATAAAATAGGTACACATAGGGATTCGGAATTTGGCATACTATATATATCATATAAATAATTGCTTTACTTACACCTAAAGAGCCTTCGGGTATATGTTGTAAGTAGAGTTAATCATGAGATTACTTATGCCTTAAAGAGCCTTAGGGTATATGGCGTAAGTGATTAAATTGTTCATGCCTTAAAGAGCCTTATGGTATATGGTATGAACGATTGAATCATGTTTAATAAATAATTTGTTTGTACCTTAAAGAGCCTTAGGGTATATGACGTAAATCAAGTTAAATAAATAAGTAGCCTAATAAAAGCCAAATTTCGGTCACCTCGATGTGGACCTCATCGGTTTTAAAGGATAGGGGTAGAAGCTAATTTTTATCTTTAACCGTCCCACTTTATTTTCGGATTTAATAAATACCGAAATAAGTCTTAAAGAGCCTTCGGGTATATGACAAAAATAAAAGCTTGAGATACAAAATTAGGAATAAGGGAGGAAAAGTAATACACAATTAATATTTATGAGTAGTGTTAGTATCATGACTTGTATTTGACAATGATCTTGTTTTTAAGCTTAGTATAGGGGAATTTGGTATGTGCTAAATTACACATACCTTTTATTCACTATATTATGCCAAAAAGACCGAAAACATACCAAAAATGTGTTGTATTTGTGTGTTTTGTGTTTATCATGTACAAGGAACGGATAATGGACAAAAAGATAAAATCAAGCCCAAAAAGGACAAAATCAAGCACGAGAATGGAATGAGCGCAGAAATCTGAAGCCGAAGGCATACACGTCTCTCACGAACCAACCCGGGCCCATTTAATGGGTCGGGTAAGCCCAAGTCACTAAATTAAATATGCCATAAGCCTTAAATAAGCCCAACACCCTTTTATATTACCTAAAGCCCAATACTCGTACCTGGCCCAACATAATTATAAAAGGCCCAAATCTTAACCCAAGTCAACCACCCCTTATAACTCCTTGGTCAAATGTATTGTTCTTCACCCATCCCTCCATTTTCACCCCCACATAACGCACAGGGTAAATCCATCAAGTACACATACTTTCGTGCTTCTAGAAGCTTTTGAATGACACGTCTGACACACTAGGGAGCCACGCTGGCAATCCCTAGCAAAATGATTGGTCAATTAGACGTGTCATAGATCCAACGGTCAATATTTAAAGATTGGAAGACAGTTATTGATGGATGGCTAGGATTAAAAGCTCAATATGCTCCTCTCTTGCTAGAAGCTTCTCAGTGTCACTATAAATAGAAGGGGAAAAGCACACAGTGTAGTATCTAGGAGTAGGAGTAGTTTTAGCGTAGCTTTTATAATAGTTGTTTTTAGCTTATCTATGTATTTTTAGCTTATTCCTTTTCATGTAACTTACTTTTCATTAAAGCTTGTATTCAGTTTCTTATTAGCAATAAAATTTACTTAACTTTACATATTGTTCAAGTTTTAAATTCCTGTTTTACTTAATTGCATTATGGTTTGAATAAGCTTTTAAATACTGTTCATAAGCTAAATCTGTTCTTAAGCTGCTAAAAGCTCTTAAAATACTTGAATACTCCATGGAATTAGATGGCTGCTTTGAGTATTCAAGTGGTAATAGTTCTTGATGGTCAAGAGTTAGGATTAGACTAGGTATTGGATTAAGCTTAAACCTATAAGCTTAAGCTGCTTTTATAAGCTCTACTTTGAGCATTCACCTCTGTTTAGCTGAGGTGGAGGTACTCTTTTTTTTTACATTTACTTTGCTGTCATTTTATATCCTAGTCAGTCTTTGTATTTTAGCTTATAACTACTTATTGTTTACTTATTATTGTTGAATTTAGCTTAAGTCTGCTTGTTATTATGGTTAGATGCTTATTTAGTTTGCTTGTTAGATCAAAGCTTAGTTTGCATAGTTTTTAATATAAAACAGTTAAAAACCCAAAAATAGTAGCATTAGTCATTGGCTTATAGTTTTAGTTTAATTGATTTTGAAAATCTGCTCATTAGGTCTTATAGTAGCTTAATAACATTTGGTATTTGAGTTTCAAGCCTTATCTCTCAATTTTATATGGTGAATATGATGTTACGTATTTTAAAGGGGTGTTTGGGTCAAGACAGCACTAACTCAAGTTAGTGTTGTCAAGAGTCATTTAGCTCTTTAAATTGTTCTTAAATATCATATATAGGTTTATAAAGTTAGGATTTAAGGACTTTGAAGGTTTAATCAGTTTTTAATCAAGTTTATAAGTAGTTGTTAGCATCTGTGATCATGAATTCAGGTTGTTATGCATTTTAAGCTCAAATCAGTTCTAGCTATCTTTGTTGTTCAAATTGTTCATGACTTAGTGTTTAAATAAAGTTAGAATCAAGTCCTTAGGTCTGTGCTTTTTGGTTTTAACTTTGGTTATAAAAATTGCCAACTGCATCAGCACTCAAAGAAGGCCTTATAGCCATTTTAAGCTAAAAATTCAGCTGGTTCAAGTTAGAATTAGGATTTGCAATTTTGAATTCAAGTAGTTTTTAGGCTAATCTTAATCTGTTAGCGCTTAATTTGTTTTAAAAAGCTTGTTTGAATATCTGTTTTTAGTTTGCAAATTAGCATTTTGTCTTTTAACAAAAACCTTTAAAAGTAAAAAGTAGTAGTCTGTCTGCAACAGCCTTTTCATTTAGCATTTTCTTAGCTTTAATAGATTTCAAATTATTTTTCAAAAGCTGTTTTTAGAACTTTGTAGGACAAGCTTTTAAGTGGTATAAGTCAATAGTCCATAAAGATCCGTTTGCTTATTTAAAAATAAGCTCAAAAAGTCCATTTTGTCTGTTTTAAAACTGTTTTGAGTACAAAGTGCTTATTTGGCTTTTTCAGCTTATGGTTTCTTATTTTGTTTAAAAGTTGTTCTGATTTGTTTATTAGACTTAGGTTAAAGTGTTTGTAGCTTATTTTGCTTAGGCTTGAGCTTCTTCTAGTTTTTAGTTTCTTTAGTTTAGTTTAAAAGTGTTAAGTCAAAACTGTCTGATTAATAAGTTGTTTTCTAGTTTATTAGTGATTTTCAAAAAAATTTGTTTTCACAAAAAGTACTTATTTACAACTGTTTTATTAGTTTGTTCAAAAAGTTTTCAAAAATAAAACAGTTTTAGCAAAAAGGAAGCCATGGGGGTCAAACCCATGACCTTCCCCTTTAGACACACAAGTCTCACAACACACACGCACTAGCCATCTGCCCTTGGGTCTTTTTCAATTTTAGTAGTGCACCATTTATTTCTTATAGTCTTTTAGTGTTTATGTTTATATGTGCTTTTCTGCTCATTTTGAGCTTATTCATTAAGCAAATTTTTAAGTTAGTACTTTTCCTAGATTCTGCTCAGTTCAAACTACTTTCCTTAATTTTTCTAGAAATTTTAGGATTAGTTTAGTATTTTTTTATTAATTTTCTAGATTAAAATCATTTTTAATTCATAATAAATAAATAAAAAATATATAATTCTTTTTCTGAAAATTTTATTTTTTCATTTAGGATTTATAAAAATAAGATTTGAAGTTGTAGGGTTTAAATTTGATGTACTTACTTAAATGTCGCGTTTTCTTTAATTCCCGTTTACGTTTTTGAGTTTAATTGCTTAATTGCTCAGTCGTTTATTTTCCTTGCATGCTTTATGTGTTTTTATGTGTAGAAATAGGAAAACAAATCAAAAAAAATCTTTTAAACCATTCGAAACGCGCGATCACGAACTTAACCGATTTTCAATTCACGCTTCGCCGAGGAAAAACGACCCGGGAGGTTTTTGAGACAACTTTGGTTAAAAGTTTGTTTCTTAAATCCGACGGAAAATACTTACTATACTATAATTGACTTATCCTTATACTATATATTACGTATACGTATTCGGAGATGTATCACTGCCATTTCTGGCTTATTCTCATAATAGACTATATTCTCAAAAAAAATTGGTGAAAGTGTACAACTTACAACACACCGGTTACTAGATGTCTAATTTCAGACGCCGGTTTGTAAGTGTCAATTTTTAGCCACTTTAAAGTAAACAAAATGGCGATGATGACAATTTTTGGCAATTGTGTTTCTTAGGAGCAGTGTCGCGACACCCGTGTCTTGGTATGGCAGCCGCGGAGCAGTTGCAACCACGCCGGTTGTTTGATATTGTTCCCACATTGTTAGATCTGAGCCTAAAATGTGCTACCGACGAATTATAAAACCTTACAATTGTAACGAAGCGCGGGTTGCAATTGAAGACACGTGGGACAAAAAAGTCTGTGTCAGACAGGATACACGTGTTATGTGGGTAACAGGAGACAATCCTTCAGTATCGGTGACCCGTTACTTGGCATGGCTACCTCTTTGGTATGCAGCCGTAACTGGCCGTTACCCAAGGTTTTTCCCTGAACGGCAGTCCTATTGGATTATAATTTCGTCTTTCAAATGTCGTAAGGGTTTTGCGCTGTCACGTGTGTTGGCATATAGAAGAAAACTTCTTATTCGATACACATGGCAGTGACAAAATCCTTATTATGTAGTCGAATGTTAGAAATATAACAAAGTGGATATAACTTCAAATTGCTTTGTCGTTTCTTATTCGCCCATTAGACATTATGCATTATGCATTATGTAATTACACATTATACATTACTAAATGGCAATGATGAATATGAGCGTTCTATCGCTTGGCTTGGCTACCTATTTGGTATGCAGCCGTGATAGATTTACACGTGGAGCTCTTAACTGAGCCAAACGGTTTCATGCCCCGATGAGTCCAATTTGAAGCCTTCGACGCAATGTTAAAAAATGAAAACAGGTGATCTTTATTGCAGTTTGTGGAAAATGGTGACTTCGGATTCTTGGTTGACAATTAGGAAGGGCTCATTTAAGGAGTTACATAATACTACTGATCTTGCAGAAGAAAAGTGAGTATTTATTGTTTCGCAAACTATCAGTTAGAAATTTTTAGTGCGTGTATAGTTTTTAATGATACATAGCATGAGCAAAGTAAGATAGAACTGAATTGCAAGTGCATTGCACTTAGCTTTTGGGTATATAGCATCTGATTGTGTTTACGGCCATATTATTTTGGAGCTTTGCTTTACTATAAAGTTAGCTTACATTGTTGTTTGATTGTCGACCTTATCATAAGCTCTTATCGGGGTCCGGTCGGGGTCAGGTGCTTAAGGTTAAGTAAGCAAATGCTATGAAGCGGATTAATGTCTATAAGCTTAATGTACTTTTTTTATATCTGTAGGCTGAGGTACATCAGCAGAATTGCTAGCTACCTTTCTAAAGTCGAGAATTTTGGAAAACTTGAAATGAAGGTGAGTTTATGTACTTTATGTTTTTGTTTGTGTTTGTGGCCAAAAGGTTGGAAACCATGGTTACCTAAAAAAAATAAAACATCCGCAAGGTATAAATTTAAAAGGTTTACTGGAAATAATTAATCATTTCTCCATGGCAGCCTCTTAATAATGACATTTGTTAACTTGCTACCCAACCACATCGTGCTTATTTAGACATCGTTGATACTTCAGGTTATACCAACCCACTGAACCTATCAACTAAACCAAAGTGTATTGGTTCAGTAGGTTGGTTCAGCTGATAGGTTCAGCGATTTGCAGTAAACCATTTAAATTTATGCCTTAAAAAAAACCATTTAAATTTATACTGTGCGGATGTTTGTCTAAGGCTTTAACCTTATTTTGTGGCATAAGCTTAGTATCCACGTAAAGCTCTCATAAGTAGTTGTAACACGTATGTGTAAAAGAAACAAAGGCATACTGTTTCTTTTTTACCTTTCGTTACATGATTGAAAATTAAGTTTTTAACATTTGGATTTGTTTGGTTTATTAATCTTAGTGAGGGTTTTGAGTTCTTTGGTCCAGGGGACATTCATCTTTTTCCCGTATCCGTGAAAACAAAGTTCACTCTTGGACTCAAAGAGAACATTGCAGAAGGTGCAGAAACATGTGTGTTCTTCTCAGCACGTTATAGATGATATTCTGTTTCGACATTTGACATTGATTTTGACCCTTAGGCTACTGTGTACAGGTTCAAGGCAACTGAAGGGATTGGCAATGTTATTGATGAAATATAATGATTAAGAAGCTATGATGTTGATTACTACTCAAACAGCAGTATGTGTAATTTTGGAATGTATGGAGTCATTGTTTGCATGCTAAAAGTATTTGGAGTTTATTCACTGTATCACTAATTAGAGACAATATTGTATGAATGGCGTTTCAGATTATAAACGTTTTATACAATCAGCACCGCGACGAAGCGCGGGCATCAAAACCTAGTATATATGAAAGAACATATTTTTCATATTTATTTATTTGTTTATATATACTTTTTTTAGCTTCGAGTGATGAAAGGACATGTTAATTTTGAAATATATATGAGAATTTAAAAGTTTGATAAGGACATTGACGTAATTACAAACTTTTTAGACTGACACTGACGTGATTACAAAAGTGAGAAAGACATTATTATAAATGTATATATATGTAATTGACTTTTATAGTTAGTTACAGTATACCCGTCGACCTAATGTGCGATTAGATAGTAATATTAAATTAACTCTCTCATTTTCTCCTTTTCAATTGAGTTTTGCTCAAATCAAAAAATGTTTACAAAGAAACATTTATAAAATGACATGCTTAATTATCGTATGTCATACCAACTCAATTGTGCAAATGTTTTTTTTTAACTCTTGCAATTTAACCAAACCATAATTAAAAAAAAGTAAAAAAAGAAAAAAGAAAAGTAGGCAGTCTGTTGTCACTTTCTTGCTCAACAGCACAAATACCAAATCTCATGAAACCCACTTCTGACATGAAACAAACAAGTTGAGACCAAACTCTAACAACAAAACACGCTCTCACACAAACATTCCCCAAGCAATGGCATTTCCAAAACAACAATCATCAACACAAACAAACACAAACCAAACATCCTCATCTTTCACTTCAAAACTAATCCTTCTACTAACTATCCTCCCAATCACACTTGCACTTTTTGCATTCATTCTTCAATGGCGTGGTGGTGGTGTTGTTGATATTGATGATCCGTTAAATAATAAGTTTCCTGGTATGGACTCATCGCCGCTGTCTACGGTGGTTGATCACCACCGGAGTGGTGGTGGTACTGATGATTGTTTAAGTTTGACTCAGTCCAGTTCGCCTTCCTTTCCGTATTATAAGGATTGGAAGTTTCATTTTGAATCTGATCTCAAACCCAAGGTATTTTATCTAGTTGGGGTCAAGTGTTTGGCTTTCAGTTAGGTGGATCTGGAATTAGCTACAATTGAGAAATTAGTTTATGTCTAGTGCATTATTTATAGGGCGAATCGCACAACAAGTTTACTATACCTTTCGGCCAATTTAAATTTTCGGTATAGGTGATAAGTTTTTTTTTTTTGGTGCAATACAAGGTTCTTTCGACTTTTCTAAAGATTTTACCAGTCATTTTATTAGCTGAAATGGTTAATTAATGTGATGGGAACATTTAAAAGTCATTTCGCCTAAACTTATGACCGATAGCCTCTTTCAAAAAGTTAAAAAAAAAAAAAAAAAACCCTTAGATTATTGCACAAAAAATTAACATCTAGATGTTGTGATGTTAGTTTAAGTTTGGTGGATCTGGTATTACAATATAGAAATTAGTACATTATTTATATATCTCTGAATTTGAGATGAACACAAAATATTGGGTACCATCTATTCTGATTTGTTAGTGTAGATATCCTTACCCATTGTAAATTTTGCAATGTCTTAAGTTCAATTTATGTTTGGTGCAAAAAATGCCAACCTTCCCAAGAAAAAGGAGGGCTTTACCCGGATTAGTCGGCTAAAAGGTGGGAAACCATGGTTAACCAAAAAACCACAAAAACTCTATTTTGCCTCTCTTTCACTCACTCACCACTCACACTCCACTAGTCCTCACTCGCCATTCACTTATACACCTATAATTATTTATAAACACTCACACACACACAAACACAATGCAGCCCTCACCTGTGTGAGCCGTCTCACCTCTTCCACCAAAATAGGGTGCCAATTTGTGTCACGCGTGACAAATTTCATACATTACAGCTAGTCTAATAGGTGTGATACTAAATATTATAGTCACTTTACATGTTATTGCTGATGAAAGTGATAGCTTTATTACGATCAGGGCTGAATTGGAATGGAATTGGTTGTCAATTTTGAGATCCTAGCGGGTTGGTTGGTTATGTTATTTGCTGATGATTAGGATTGGATATTGAAATCTCATAGATCTAGGTGGACTAGAAGCTAAGTTACTAGTTGATGAAGGAATCTTCGTATTTCAAGCATTGTTTCTAGTTTATAATTTTGATTGAGCTATGTGTACCAGAAGCTGAGTTAAAGGTTTTGTGATTGATTGGCTGAAAGGAGGTTTGTCGTGGTGTTGATGTGCTTTTTCGTTTCTTGACAATTACGCGCTTGCGATATACATAATTAGACTCACAAGTTTTTAGTCAGTCGCGTATTGGGTAAAGTAGTGTCTATTACCAATGGGAATCAACTTGGTTGAAAGTATGACATGATGTTCATATAGATGTGTGTGTAGCTGTATATTATGATCTCAATCTTATAACTTATTTTTTATATGTTATACAAGCGAGTTAGCACTTCATGCAGTACATATGTCTCCGATCCCCATTAAGGAATTGTAACAGCATATAACTTTAGCCTATCACTAATATTTTAGGTAATTTAGTTAGTCAGTTACTTAGTTTGTTACTTTACTTTTAGAACCCCCCTGCCTGCTCTGAATATATCTCTAATCTGCCATCAAAATTGAGCTTAGTGTGCCACGTTTTATTTTGAGGTTTGTATTTGCCTAGGCTTGCCCATCTCCTTGAAGGTAAAGAAAAACAAGTTTGGCCACATTTTAGTTTTTAGAATCTAGAATACTGTAAATTAGCATGTTACCTATAAAACAAGAGACCAAATCTGGAGTGTTACTTAATCTAACAACGTCCTTAAAAAAACAAGCTTTCCAGTTTGGTCGTTCTTACTACAGGGGATGAAATGGATCATCTTCTACAATCTACCACTAGAAAAGAATTGGAGTACACAGAAGTTGGCTTTTTGACATCTCACCCCTCGTTATTAATATATAAAAGTATGTAATTAAGATTAAGAAGTCATAATGAGCTCAACTGATATAAATGTATAGTTGTAGACATAGAAAATCATAAAGTATATAGTTTAGGAAATTTATTGGATTCTTTGCAGTAGTGTCATAATGTTGTGATATCTTCTGCCCTCCATTATGTTTTACCTCTATTTCTTTCATTCCACCTTGGAGAATTTGATGTTACAAAGGGTACTGACTCCCAGTATTGATATTTTGTTTCTACATTACTAGTTAATGATTATGTTAACATCATTATAATGTGTTCTAACAGCATTCTTTTATATGGTCAGATATGTATAACAACTAGTACATCTGCTGGCTTAGATCAGATCTTGCCATGGATGTTCTATCATAAAGTACTAGGGGTTGGGACCTTCTTTCTGTTTGTTGAAGGAAAAGCCGCCTCTCCTGGTGTATCAAAAGTTCTCGAATCTATTCCCGTAAGTGCAATTCTTGGATTTCTTACAAAGATCTTTTTTTTGTATTGATAATTTCATAGTGTGTATATAGATTGTCTTCTGTCATATGAAAATGAATTTTGTGTTTGTTATTAGGGGGTCAAGGTCATATACAGAACAAAAGAGTTAGAAGAGCAACAAGCTAACAGGTTTGTTCATGAAACTATCAAATTATATATGTCTAACAAACGGACCCTTTTATTTAAAAAAAGTTTACATTAATTTAAGGTCATTCTATTATCAATCTATTGCCTGTTTCTCTGACATGTATTTTTTCTGTATGTTCTGGCATCAAAAGTCGGATCTGGAATGAGACCTGGCTGTCAAGTTTCTTTTACAAACCATGCAACTATGAGCTTTTTGTTAAGCAGTCACTAAACATGGAGATGGCGATCGTTATGGCAAGGGTATGCGTCTTGTTTTCTTTGTATACCAAGAAACTAGAGGTTGCATTTTTGACCCATTTACTTGTAAATGGGACAATGTGTAAATTTGGGCTGTATTTGTATCTCAAACGGATTTGACGGGTTGAAAATCGGCCAAATTCTACGTTGGTGCATACGGTTTCCTTAATTACTCGGACGGGATTGGGCATTGTTGTTGTGGTTTCCTTAATCGCTTAATTCAACATTTGAATTTTTTATTCTAATAATATTTTCTTATTCATGGTTAATCAATTGTTATAAATATAATTTTTAAATTGGATACAAAGATGGTTTGCGGTTCAATCCAAATTGACGAGCTGGTTTCGGCCTTTACTAAAAATGACCCCTTTTAATCCATTCCTGTTTCAACCCAATCCACCCATGCTGCTACCTCTGCAAGCAAGTCATCATTATATGTTGCTATTGCTTATCATTAAGGCTTTTGCATCTGAAATTGTTAGAAATCAGGCATGGACTGGATACTTCATCTTGACACAGATGAGCTAATGCACCCTGCTGGTGCTGGGGAGTATTCTTTAAGGCAAATACTTAGTGATGTTCCCCGAGATGTGGATATGGTGGTCTTTCCAAACTATGTAAGTTCTGTTAATTACCTTTTGAATTTCTTGAATGCTAATGACTCCTTTGAAATCTAAAATTTAGGATAAGATATCTGCTAAATTAATCACCCTTTCAAATAAAACTGAAATTGAACATTATGATACATAAAAATCAAACTTGAGATATTGAATAGTTTGATATTCTACTCAAGTGTGAGCTAACAGCTGACAATGGGAAGTTCTTTATTTACGAATTGTACTCTCTTTCTCTACAGGAGAGCAGTGTAGAGCGTGATGACATTAAGGATCCTTTTATCGAGGTATTTCCCTTACTGTTACTCTTTTTGACTTAGCTAGTTTGTTTTAATGTTTAAATTTACTTTATTATGTAATATTGTGTAATTGGTTAGGCTAAGCAAGATATTTTTCATACATTCAATTATTAGTTCTCCTAAGCAACGTCCTAATATATTTGAATAGGTATCAATGTTCAAAAGGAACTATGACCACCTTCCAAAGGATACATATTTTGGCATGTATAAAGAGTCTACACGGGGAAATCCAAACTACTTTCTGACTTACGGGAACGGGAAATCAGTTGCTCGTGTTCAGGATCATCTACGGCCTAATGGTGCTCACAGATGGCACAATTACATGAAAACTCCAAAGTATGCTGATTCTATAAACTCAGTATGTAGATACGGATGGTTTATATGTGATCGTTTACTTTCTAGTAGTTCATGTATTTCCCTTTTACTTTAAACTTTTAGAGTAGCAGCCGTAGTAAATACGATTAGGGGATGTTCCGATTTGCTATTTGGAACTCATCATCTAATTATTGTGACTTGAGGTCGTAATAACCAATTTTTGTAGTCTGGAAACAGATTGGAGTTCTACGCTTATGATAATTTAGGGACCAAACATTTAGTTGTGCATAAGTAGTTTCCTACCCGCTGCAACAATAGTGATTATTCAAGAGTAAAATAAATACCTGATGACCCCTTCCTCTCACCTAATTGGTGGCTCTACTCTCATTTTCCAACACGTCTATAGTTTTTCACAAAAAAATGTTATTTTTTCTCATTTTATTTTTGAATTCCTGTAATACGAAGAATTTGCCTAACACTCCTGATAAACACATTCAAACCATAGAACCACATCAAAACTCTACTATCTACGACCCATTTTATCACAAGCTAATTACCTGAATCTGCTCATTGAATGTTACCTTATAACTTTCAAAATACACTTCCAAACACCTACTGCAGGCTTTACTTCATTAACGTTATGTGATGGTTTTCATTGTGATTGCCCACAGAGAGATCAAATTGGAAGAGGCGGCTGTTCTACACTACACGTATGCCAAGTACTCTGACTTGACTTCAAGAAGAGATAGATGTGGCTGCAAGCCTACTAAAGATGATGTCAAAAGATGCTTTATGTTAGAATTTGATAGAGCTGTACGTTCATTGATATATTTCTGCAAGTTTTATGTTAGAATTTTATATTAGAATTTGATAGAGCTGTTAGAATTTGATGCTTTATGTTAGAATTTGATAGAGCTGTACGTTCATTGATATATTTCTGCAAGTTTTATATAACCATTTGAAGTTCATATGGATGTGCTGTATGCTTCGCCATTTAGCTTATAATGATTGTGATGTATTATCTGATAATTGTTTTTTAATTGATTCAGGCATTCATAGTAGCTTCAACTGCAACAGAAGAAGAAAAGCTCAACTGGTAAACCATAAAAAAGCTGAAACTTTTCAATTACATGAAATAATAATTGCTGTTATCATTCAATCATTTCTTTTTTAACTTTAGAGTTTCTGAACACTGTCATTTTATGTTAGATCTCATGAAAGCTTTTGGTCTCTGCAACATTGATCTGATTATAATCGTGACTTGTCACCAGGTATCGTGAACACGTGGTGTGGACTGACAAAACAATAAATCTGAAATTGTTGAGGAAGGGCATTTTAACTCGCATATATGCTCCATCGGTAAGAATTTTAGGCTTGAATCTTTTCCTAGAAATGCATGTACCACTTGCGTAGAAAAAATCTCCACACTCCCTTGAGTGCGGGTTACTTTTTTTTTTTAACTCCAGAAACTGATAAATTATTGGTCGTAGGCTGAAACCATAGTGAAACAAAAAATCTAACTTTGTGAAACTAAAAAAGTTCGATACATTCTTGTCGATCTTAACTCTGAAACTTAAAAGGTTCTGATATATAAAAAGAACGGGACCTGGAATCTCTTTAGAGATGGAAGGAGTGTAAAGATGCAGCCTTTTAGTATTCTTATATTGTTTGCACCTAATTTGTTGTTTCTTATTCATAACTTCAAGTTCCAAACCAGAACTTCCGCTATTACATAAGAAGTGCAGAGGTGCCAAGATGGACGGCTTGTGTAAGGGGTCAAAACAAGTAGGAATCGTTAGTGCAGCTTAAAACTGGATGGGTGGCTTGGGTTGACCCATGACGACTTTCAGTTTTAATTTTCTGACTTTCTGTAAACAATTAATGTGTCAGTCATGATAATAAAACTATACTATCACAATAATAGTGAAAATATTTGAATAAATCAATTAAAGAGGTTGTTTAACCTTTTGTTTGATCTCAAAGCCCGTGACACTCTGGCTGTTCTGATACAGGTTATCATCGAGGGACTGAAGGAGTCAGGTGTGTTTCGCTCTGTGATCGCTAATGCCCCTACAACTCTTTCAAGGGATAAATTTTTAGCTTCTATCGAGAGTAGCAACTCTTCAAGAACTAGTGGGGCAAAATCACAACCTCCAAGAAAGATTGGAAAAAACACTGAAAATCAATCCCAAGCAACGGTTAGGAAGGCTTTGGAAGCTATAGAACTTCATGAAGTAGCAGTGCCACCATTGTCTCCCCCTGGACCCGCCATGGAAACACTTGAAAACGACCTAATAGTTGAGACTAGATAGTTCTGTGTGTGTATGTGTGCTGCTTTGTCCGTGTTTCTAGAAGACACGATAGAGTGGTTGAAGCAGACAGACTTGACGGCGTAGTTGACTTTGACTTTATTTGAGTTGACTTTAACTTGATTTTGAAGGTTGTTCCCGATCATATTAGCCAAGCGTGCAGGCGTGCGTTAAGAGAGGAAGTTGTGGGCCAGGGTGGGAGTGTAGTAGCATCAAGTGTAGCTCAATTTGAGTTGTGTAATGGGTATGTGGTGTGGTATTTGTATAGTTGTATTTAAATTGTGAAAGTAGTGTAACGTTGATTAATGCCTATTCATCTTCTGTAGTCTGAAATCTGTTTGTTCGGTTTCTGGTTCTGGTTCTGGTTCTGGTTTTGTTACAGACTGGGTAGATAGTCGTATTTGACCTAAACATTGACTTTAGTCACTTTAGTTGATGGCTATCCCAGCTTGACTATCATAGGTTCATGCTTTAAGCTGGGACTCATCTGTAGCAAGCACAGTAACAACTTATATGGGTTCATCTAAACTAGCTTAGCAGGCTTGGTTTATGTAGGTTTGTTGAGCTATCGAGCATCCGCTCGCTTCTGCAAGAATGTATCTGAACCAGAGAAAACAGAAGAGCATGACTGGAGGTCAGGATTGGAATAACATATTCGTCCATTCTTAATTTTAGACTTAAAAAAAACTAGTTCATTTTGTTCAAGTCTACAACCAGAAGTCCAGAACCGACCTGATGTGAATCATCAATGCCTCAATGGGTATATTTCCAAACGGAAGTCATTTTCACATATTTATAATTTGTCTCGTACACAATACAATTGCTACAAAA